>OX456985.1:34453236-34758579 GCA_949752695.1 Melanostoma scalare | reverse complement strand
TATAAATCTGTCTTGTATGCTTCGATTTTATTGAAGTTGATATAACACTGCATTTTTTTCTTTTTTTGTATTTTTAATGTGATACGAGTTTTTTCAAGACATGAACCATTTGTAAATTATTGTTCGAAGCGCCTATTTGTCGAAAGGTGTACAAATCAGTTTGATTTTTTAGCGTTTCAGTTCATGTTCTCATGTCGCATTACTTTGCCTCAAGCAAGAACAATTTGGCAAAGGTGAAATAAAAAAACAAGTGGTCGAAATACATGCTTTCTAAGTATCAATACTCTGCCTTATCTAAACATATAACATATGTATGTTTTTATATTGCAGCTGCCAAAAATTAATTTTTTTGAAATAAAACTCGCTACGCACCATAGATTTGCTTCCATTTTCTGGCCATTCTCTGCAATCTTAATAACGACATGGAAAGAATATGACAAGACTATCTATTCTTGAAAATTTTTATTTTGTGGTTTGCGAATCGCGTCAGCTTATGCAAGTTTGCATTGATGAACGAACATCCTATCTTTGTAGAGGATGCTAATAGTTTGTGTTTATGAATGCCCGTCCTTAAATCATTGAGCATCACTCAAATAATGAAAGCACATGTTAAGTCACTCTCAACCTCAACCACAACCACATAACCCGTTCTCCGTATGTATTATTACATTCACTTCGTTAGATACACTCACTCTCATTTCCAAAACAAACATTCGCATATTATCAAATCGATGTTCGAGGAGAAGCCCTCATTGAATGTTCACTTAATTAAAATATTTCGCAGCGCCTCAAAGTGTAATTTAGTTGTGTTATACGCTCGAAACATTCCAAACAGTGAAATTAATATACAAACCGCCTTATTGCCGCCCAAGTTTGTACATACTACTACTTGTCAGCCAGCACCAGACTAATTGACGCAACATATGATGCTAACGATTGTGTTGATGATAATGGCCTCATCCATTTGGAAAATATTCCAGCCATGCTTTACGGCTTCCATCATCGCTTTGGATTTATGCAAAACATCCTCTTGCCCGGATTATATATTCAAATTATGTCGGGCACCATGCAGAGGCAGGTCTTGAATGCATCATCGCATATAGAAAGTTTGACTAAGCGAGTGTGATGTCTGATGTGTGTATATGTGTGAATAGGTGCTGGTGCAACAAAGGATAGAAGCAAATCCGATAAAGCTTATAGAATATACCCAACGTGAGACAGCGGGCGTCGGTTTCAGCGTCGTAAAACCATGCATCAAATATTTTTGAAATCTAGTTCAAAAAATTCAAAAATGTGAGAGTAAAAAATCCTAAAATGAGGTCATAATCCCCCAATTATTACCTCTAGCACTCTGAATGCTCTGACAGGAGTCTTGTAGGGTAAAATATTATCTAGCACAAGGTGCCAACAAGGGATGCTTGTGAACAACGTGACTTGAAAAATGTCATAGCTTAAAGTCAGCGTGGTGGCCGTTTAGTCGTCGTAAACAGCAGTCGTTCCTATAAATGAAGATGCTAGATTCACCTGGTGTCCCACTCTCCACCAGATTTTGAAGCACTTCCATTTATCACGGTTTTGTTTAACATTTTCGAAAGTGTTCGTCGTTCAAAAGGTTAAAGAAGCAAATAAATTAGTTATTCCCACTGTGCACTTACTCTACAGTCCACACCCTTGAATCTTGCAGCAGCTGATGTAATTATTTTATTTCTTTTCCTAGTCTAGTCAGCAATTACCGCCATGGAAATATTTTCATTTACAACCGTCATTGGTAAGCTTGAGTGGTTTGTGCTTTGTGTGGCAGAAGTGGCTATGGGTATGGCAGCTACCACTGTGGTTGGATGTCTTTCCGTGGACATGACAGAGTTTATATCACGTCACAACCCTGCAGGGGATGCAAGCGGAACGAAGTTATGAAGGCAATGTTTTCCAGGAATATGTTCAGAGGTGGAAACAGTTTAAAACGTTAAAAGTCAAAAGTGACGACGTGATTTGAATGAACAAAAAAGAAGAAAGCCACCCTCAGGCTGGAATATTGTTTTTTTATTTTGAGGACAAATGAAAACAAAATAAAAACGTCGCAATATCCAGCACTGAATTCAACTTGTGAAGAACTCAGCCTTCAGTTCGGCACCGATATTCACTGACCTTAATGCATCACCTAGGCTTGATGATCAAAACATTTCAGCTTCACACTTTCCTTGTATGACCTTCCCTGTATCTGTCCATTTGCGCACTTTCCAGTTCACCACTCAACGAAGAGCAGTACGGTGTAGCATAGATCTTTTTTTTCCGTTCCGTTTTAATTCCAACTTGACCTCAAATTTCTAGGAAGTCAACTGTTCTCCTCAAGATGCCGTTGCAATACCAATGTCGAAACTCAAAAGAGCAACAGCTACACGCGCTCTAGTGGAATGCTTTGCCAGCCGAAGTTGTTGTTTCCTTCTAGGAAAACATTTCCTATTCTAGAAAGGCAAAATGATAAGAATTTCACAAAGGCGACTGCTTTCTAGAAAAAAAAGGAAAATATAAAAAATAATGAAATTTATCTTATTCTCAACGACGCGCGGGCGGCACGGACAACCACCAATGACGACAACGACAAGAGCCAATGTTGCTCATGAATGTTTATATCCTTCACACGTTTAACAGCAGCACAATGCAGTCACCCAGAATTTGAACTATAGGCAATGTCATCGCTTCTGTGGTAGGGGTCGGTGTCAGGGCATGCTTGTTCTATACGAGCCTCCTCCGAAATGACCAGACCTCTCGCTCCTTTTGCATAAGTCTTTCATGGTAGCATTGGCAGAAGTTGCGGTGAGTGGCTCAAGTACCCATTGTGCTTCTACAAAAATTATGGGCAGCACGTTTAGATAAATTTATGCCTTTTCTTATCTGCAGCGCAAAGAGGATATGTCTTTTTGGGGAGATGAAGTACAACGAGTTGATATCACACAACTGGCTGTCGCACAACGAGGATGAGGACCATTTGCAAATTTTTGGAGAAGGGGGTGCCTGGTAGACGACACACTTGTTATACTCGGTGTAAGAAAATGCCTCTAGTTTGGAGCAAAATTAATTGTTATTATTTTAGGCAGGACATGATATATGTGACGGCGTTGTTGGAGAAAATTAAAATTTTACTCAAACCTTCATAAGTAGCAAGTAGTACATGAGCAACATTCTTTGTTTTCCTAGTTCGTTTGGTTTAATTTAATTTTTTGTTGCTGCATATTGTAATCTGTCTTGGTAGAGTGTTATTTGGGCCAAGCTATTTGAACTAAGCTTAACGACTTCAATAAATTTCACAACACTTAGAACGTCTTCCAAAGTTTGGTTTTTTTTTTTTTTTTGATTTTTTTCATGATAGCTTCAGAGAAGCCTCGGGGTCATTCCGTAACTTTCACAGAAGATCATCGTTCGTTCGTCGACAATAACCCCCAAACGATGCTTTCCGTAACTTTACTATCGTATCGCCCTATTGTCTAGTCTCTAGTCTATCGTTAAGAAATTGTTATCGAAATTTCTTAACGAAACTTATTGTGTTATCGAAAATGACAACGAACGTGACATTTCTGTCAAAAAACGGAAGATTCCAGATTGCGTTTACTTTCGAAATGTAGTGAAAATTTATTTATTTAGACTCAACCATACCTTGAGAAGAATGGAGGAAGCCTATAATTTTATAACGATTGCGAGCGGTTAAGTGAGAAATCTTTTTACTAAATCTAATTTTATTTATTATCGGCCCAATTAGGTTTTTCGTTGACTTTAACCCTAGTTTACGGCACGACAAATAATGCAATAAAAAAAATTGGGGTTCGCGCGAACCCCAAAATTTGTATTCACATCTAATTTGGGATACTATCAATGGGCATCAATTCTTCGAGCCGTGATGAATTGTACACGTTCTGAACATCTGAATCTTCCTCCGTTTCGATGATTCAATGGGTCGCTGAGCTCAATTATCAGCCAGGACAAACACTCTCCAGCCTGTTGAAATACTTTTGAACGAATTGAATTGACCGTACCTGATCAGATCAGTACTGTCCACTTCATTCATTTTTGGATTTTTTCAGAGAATGGTATTGGTATCTTATGTTCCAAAACCAAATATGTAAACAGGTCGTTTTATTACCAACACAACACAATCTTGCGAAGGCTACTTCAAGCTGTTATAACAAGCCGGAACAATAGTGGGGTTCGAACGAACCCCAATTTTTTTTTGTGGGTTTTTTTCAGAAAAAAATTCCAGAAAATTATCTTAAATCGCTATGATGAAAATACGATGAAAAACGTAAAGAAAAATGAAATTCGTTCACTGAGTTTTCATCCCAGGTCGAAAATATGATTAAGAAAAAAGTTATAAGCATTCAAACTTGCGTTAGGGTTCGCTCGAACACCAAAACGTAAACTAGGGTTAAATAGAACTAATTTTGAGACTTATAAAACACATGCATATAAATCAAACATTTTAACCACCTGTCTTTAGAAGAAGGTAATCTATTGCGTGATTTGGAGTATAAATGTAGTCAGTAAGGGATGATAAGCTTGTATCAAAACCAATTGTAAGTAGTGCATTGTTTGCTAAACGTATAGCATTCGAGTAATAGGGGGAAATGGTTGGTACGGTTATTACACTGAAAAAAAAATGAAATGTAAAATTGATAGTTTTGTCATATCAACCCAGATTTCATTCAAAAATTTGAAATTAACGGAAAAAAATGTGTTTTTGAGGTTGAAAAATGTTCAGCTTACATTTTTCTTGTTAGTTTTACAGTTTTTTTCAATGGCAAATTCACATTGCATTATCAAAAAATCATATCAAATCTTCTTCGAAAATAGATCATATCAATTGTACAGTTTTTAATGTAAATATACAAATTAAATGCTAATTCTACATTATTTTAAGATTTCGATTTCGAAAATGTACAATTGATATGAAAATGTAAAAGATAAAAATGTAAATTCTACACTGTTTGAAAGGTTTTGATGTTGAAAATGTAAAATTGATATGAAAATGAAAATAATCTTCGAAAATGTAAAATCGATATGAAAATGAAAACGTAAATTCTACATCGTTTGAAAGATTTTGATGTTGAAAATGTAAAATTGATATGAAAATGCAAATAATGTTAATTCTACATCGATAATGTTGAAATATTCAATTGATTTGAAAATATATGGAATGTTAATTCTCAATCAATCGAAAGGTTTTGATGATCAAAATGTTAATATTGATGAATTTGTAAATGATACTTTCATTGAATACATTACAATATTTTTATATATTTTTATACATCAATGTAGTTTTGATAGTTTTTAATGTCAAAATGAAATGAATAATGTAAAAAGGATTTTTAGCCGCCAAATTTTAGTGACTTGGAGCCAAGACATAAACATAAACATGTTCGCGTTCCGCTGCAAAAAAATGTATTTTTCACATTGAAACAATGTATGAATAATATAATAGCCTTAATAAAGGAAAAATAGAACAATGAAAATTATTTTTATTTTTAAGTGAAGCGTTTGAATAATTTCAAATTAAAAATTCAATCGACCTCTACTCCAAAATTTTAAATTGTAATTAGAAGCCTTTATAAGGGCCCGTTATATCAATCAGGATAAATTTAATAATGGTTTAACTATGTTGTTTTTACTCGTTTTTAAATGCAAATACGATATATATCGATGTCAAATGATTCAAAGAAACGTTTTTGAAAAGAAATTTTACAATCGAACAATTATTTTTTGTTAAAAATGTATTTATTTATTTCTTTGATACAAATAACTTTTTTCTGTGGTTGTCGAAAATGATATTTTGGCTAAGCATAATTCATGTTTTTATGAGACTTCGTAGTAGGTACATTCAAATAAAAATCTAACATATGTACATCCTAATACAATCTTACTGGGAATTACTTTGCATTTTTACTTCAAATAACAGTGAGTTGGAATAAATGTTTTGTAACAATGTGAAACTATGGAATGTTTACAAGAAAAAAAAAGTGTTCCAACTAGAATGAATTTGGATGGTTTTTGTGAGTTTTTTTTTTGATAACTGAATTCTCACGAAAACACGGCTATAGCGTCAAAAAGAATGATTTGATTTTTGGTTTACAAAATTGTCAAATGTGACAAAATGTGACGAATGATTTTTGCTTTTGCTTTTTCATTTGAATGATTTCAATAAGGCACATATGTATTTCTTTTTCTCTTTAAATATGTTGGTTTTCATTCAACTACTTTTTCTACTACCAACTACTTATTATTTTTGGTATAAGAGTAGGTAGGACTTTTTCTTTGTTGTTTCCGTGTAGTTTTCATAACCCTTTCGCTTTCAGAATTGAATTTATGTATTTTGCAATTGTGCGTCACAAAGTACTAAGGAAAAAAAATAGTTCTCGATAGTTTTACACCATTTGGCGCGACATAGGGTCGCAGCGGCGTAAGCCACCCGACGCGCCGCCAGAAGAGCAAAATATTCGTAAAACACAGCATTGTACTTCAAATACTTGTTTTTTTTAGGGTATAGATGCGCTACACAGATTTATTATGTTTTTGTTGTTGTTTGGTTGATAGTGCATTCTGATGCCTGCCTGCGGTCTTGTCAAAGTATAGAAATATACAATTAAAAACAACAACAAATACATCACAATTCTTTTTAGCACATTAACACCCTCTAAAAAAACAAGTATTTTAGGTACCTGCTTTGTGTACGCGAATATTTTGCTGTTCCGGCGCCATGTCTCGCCAAATGATCGGTGTATGAAGGGTTTTAGGCAGTGCACCTCGCAAGGAAAAAATTATGGGCAGATTAAAAATGGATTTTATGAGGGTTATCGGTAGTGCATCTCGCAACGAAAAAATGTTTTTTTTTTTGTTGGGCAGATTATTGTAGTATTGTGCACATTTATGATGTTTTCAGGTAGTTTCCCTCTTTAGTTCCTACACACTGTCTTTTGTTTTTCTTGCTTTTCTAAAATTTCATCCCTAAATTGCGCTGCTACTGCTATGTCCTTCATGGTGGAAATTCAGAACGCAAAGGGTTTTTTTCCGTCCAACTTTTCATCCAACAAATTTGACAAACAAATTTGATAGTCTGAACCCCGCAGTAGGATAGGGTTTTCACTTATACATAGATCATGAACGTATGGTCCACAATTTTCGGCTTTCCACATCAAAGACTTTTTTTTTATATTTTGCCGCCGCGCTGCAACAGCCTGAAAACTACCAAAAACTACTTTTTTTCTATATTACTTTGTGACACAGTAGCGAAACAAAAGGAATATTGATCGTAACTCAAAAACCTACAAATTTTGTATTTTGAGATGATTATAAAGTCGAATTTTCTAGTTTGTAGTCAGTTTTAAATAAAACGCCCTGATCTACAAATGATCGCGTTTTGCAAATTACAACTTAACATTTCTCAATCATTTCAATATGTCAATACTTTCCATGCAAGAGTCGCTGGGTCACTCGTTATTTCTTTTTGCTAAATTTTGAATGATTTAATTAAGCCTTTTAGTCTAGAAACTATGCAGTTATGTTCTTTTACTTTCAACACTGGGTATAACTTCGTTAATACATTCCTTTTATTAAATAACTTATATAGAATGAAGATTCATATCTCTGTTAAGTTCTCAATATTTTAAAATAGTGCATCTATTGCTTTACCAACGACATCCCTGTGTACAAGAACAAAAAAATTTATCGCAAAAAAAAAATGTTGTTTGTACATTAGTAATAATGTGAAATTGACATTTTGCATCAACTCTAAAATGTTATTTTCACATTAATAATGTAGTTTTCACATTTAGAATGTAGTTTTTACATTTAAGAAATGTAGTTTTCACATTAATCAATGTAGCTTTGATATGTTTAATGTGAAAACGATATGAATGCCGAGAATTATTTTACACATGCATGGATACTATTGGCTATGATGGGATGGCCTTTACATCCCTCATTTTCATTCTCATTCTCAGTTTGGCTTCTCGAGTGATCGGTTCGGTTGATTTTTAGTAGTGGCTTGTGACTCGTGATTTTAAAATAACTAAATAATAATTCATTTCTATCCTCGCCATTGTGCAAAAAATAACATTTTTATCCTCGCCATTGTGCAAAAAATAACATTTCTATCCTCGCCACTGTGCATAAAATAACATTTCTATCCTCGCCATTGTGCCACTGACAAACAATTATAATCGTCGCCATTGTGCAAAAAAATAAGAATATATATACTTGCCATTGTGTAATACAAAAATAAAAACTACTACATATGTGTATTTCGTCGCCATTGTGCAAACAAAAAACAATTATCCATTCCATTTTGCAACACAAAAAAAAAAAATTGATAGAAAAACTATTATCTTCGCCATTGTGCACAAAATAATGTTGTTTTGATATGTTAATGTGAAAATGATGTGAAAAATGTAAAAAAGTCATTCTAACCGCCAAATTTCAAAAATAATGTAGTTTTCACATTAATCAATGTAGCTCTGATGTGTTCAATGTGAAAACTATATGAATACACAGAAATATTTCACACATGCAAATATTCTATTGGCTGTTTCTTTTACATCCCTCATTTTCATTCTCAATTTCTCATTCTCAGTTTGGCTTCTCAAGTGATCGGTTCGGTTGATTTTTTCTTAGCTTGTGACTAGTGATTCTAAAATAACTAAGTAATAATTCATTTCTATCCTCGCCATTGTGCAAAAAATAACATTTTTATCCTCGCCATTGTGCAAAAAATAACATTTATATCCTCGCTATTGTGCCACTATAAAAACAAACAATTATAATCGTCGCCATTGTGCAAAAAAAAAAATAAGAATATATATACTTGCCATTGTGTAATACAACAAAAAAACTATAACAATTATCCTCACCATTGTGCAACACAGAAAAACAAAAAAACAATTATAGATCCTCGCAATTGTGCAAAAAATAACATTTTTATCCTCGCCATTGTGCAAAAAAATAACATTTCTATCCTCGCCATTGTGCAAAAACTAACATTTTTATCCTCGCCATTGTGCAAAAAATTAAAACATCGGTAAAGTAGGTACCTATTCGTTTGAGTAATATGGACGATCAACAAATAATATATTTGTCGGGAAGTGAACTCCTAAATGCGGACACGCAAAATGTTCCCCTAGAATTTGAAGAGCTGTTGGGATCCCAGAATTCATCAAATGGCATTGTGAATTCCCCCACTAATGTTTATTATACTCCTCCTAACGTAGAAGATATTCCTCAACAACAACTACGTAAATTATTGGAGGAATTTGAGCTACCTTCAGCTTATGACGCTTTTTTTGGTAAGTTTCTAACTACTATTCTTATTATTTTAATCACGGGTCTGCAAAAACGAAAAAAATGTAAACATGCATTCTAGGTTTGACCATATTTTTCCAAAGGATTTTGACTCGGAGTCTTATTTTGCAGATCGGTGATTTCTTTTTGAGTGGATGAACAATCTACTAATTTTTTTTACTTGTTTTTTTTTGTGTTTGTAGCTTGCGGATTCAGCTATGAAAAATTAAAATTTTTAAATAACAACGACTTGGAAGTTATTTTTCCGGGAAAGGAAAATACTGCCCTGAAAGCTGAGCTCAGGGAAAAACTTTTTACATGGAAAGCAAAAAATGTAAGTTAATAACTTCACTTCAATTCTGTTGGATCTATACCCAGTTTTCATACAAATGTTCCCATCATCATTTAATTTATACTACCCATTAACACTATTATAAATTTTATTTCCATAGTTTCCTACCGAAACGCCAAGTTGCAGTTGCCATTCAAAGGTACTTCAATGGGTTCAAAATCAAGACCTTAGTAGAGCTAGTACTCCGTTATCCGATAAATCAACCTATTCACTTAATGCCGTAAGTGTATTTTAAATTTTATATTAAATTCAATTTAACTGCCATATAAAAATCTTCTGTTCTTTCAGCATGTTGGCGACATTTTAAAATCAACCAAAGCTGGACTTGACTTGATAACAACATACAAGAACAATAAAAAGCTTGAAAAAAAGGACAGAAAAAAACTCCTTAACTGCCTTATGGAACACTTTTTTGAACCAAATCTTAATAGGTATAAGACACCTAATCCACGCCAACAAGATAAAATAGCGGGGGAAATAGTAGAAGTATTTCCTACAGAAAGTAAGGAAATTTATTTCATCTGCAGGAAAAAAGGGCTTCGAGCGAATCCGTCAGGCCTTCTTTTTAACAGGTTCAACAACCTCAACCGCAAGCGGAAAAATTCAAATGATGGTCCTCAAAAGTCGTCAGATGAAGAAGCAGAAGAGAGACCAGCTCCATCCTGTACTGATACTGCAGTAATTTCAATGAAAAAAAAAATTAAACTGATGCAAAACAGCGATAGCGAGGCAGTCGAGCTATGGAAAAACACATTTACCATTCGGCAGGAAGAAATTCAAAATGAGGAAAACCTGAAGGCCATTCTAGACGAATGGCCTTTCTACAAACAATCTGGCGGAGAACAATTTGTAAGTAAGTTATACAATAACGTTTTCTTTTACTATATTACTTTAATTTCCTTTACTTTCTATTTTTACTTTATTTCCATTTATCGATCTTATCTACAACAGATTGATTTGGACTTTGCTGCCATGTACCCTGATAAGAAATATGAACTTATCAGCAAGTGGGATGATTTGTACGTTAGCCTTTTCTCGTACTACGATGCCAATATAAAAGATGGTCAGTTCAGGCTTTTGTTTAATTCCCTGAAAGATGAAAATCTTAATAAAAGTATGTTGTTCATAATGAACAAAAAAACCTATTCAATTTAATATAAATTAATTTATTTTAGATTCAAGAGATTGTATTGTTACAATGCTCTTAAACACCGTTTTAAAACCGACATCACGCTTTATTTCCAAAAAGGAAGGAAAATCGGTTGTTCATAAGACAACAATAAAGGATGCTATAAATAGCTCCATCCTGCACCTTAAAACGGTGAACGACTTGGAGCAAGCTAGAGAGCTTAAAATGAAGACATCTATTATGTACAAAAACACTATCCAGCCATTCCTCATTGTTATTGGGACGGACATCACGGATTTACGTGAATTTTATGTGAGTTTTGGAAACAGTCTCCTTAAATTCAGTTCCTTTGTATGTGCCCTTGATATTTGTTTTAAAATATTTCAAATATTTAACTTACATTATCCTAAAGAGTCATATTTATCCTGGTTTTTTATTCAAAAATATATTTTTAATATAACATCCAATTTTGACTCTATGAGTCCAACTTTAGCCGAATTTATTCTAAATTTACAAAACTAAATTTTTATTTTTATGTGAGTTTTGGAAACAGTCTCCTTAAATTCAGTTCCTTTGTATGTGCCCTTGATATTTGTTTTAAAATATTTCAAATATTTAACTTACATTATCCTAAAGAGTCATATTTATCCTGGTTTTTTATTCAAAAATATATTTTTAATATAACATCCAATTTTGACTCTATGAGTCCAGCTCCTTAAATTCAGTTAATTTGTATGTGCCCTTGATATTTGTTTTAAAATATTTCAAATATTTAACTTACATTATCCTAAAGAGTCATATTTATCCTGGTTTTTTATTCAAAAATATATTTTTAATATAACATCCAATTTTGACTCTATGAGTCCAGCTCCTTAAATTCAGTTCCTTTGTATGTGCCCTTGATATTTGTTTTAAAATATTTCAAATATTTAACTTACATTATCCTAAAGAGTCATATTTATCCTGGTTTTTTATTCAAAAATATATTTTTAATATAACATCCAATTTTGACTCTATGAGTCCAGCTCCTTAAATTCAGTTCCTTTGTATGTGCCCTTGATATTTGTTTTAAAATATTTCAAATATTTAACTTACATTATCCTAAAGAGTCATATTTATCCTGGTTTTTTATTCAAAAATATATTTTTAATATAACATCCAATTTTGACTCTATGAGTCCAGCTCCTTAAATTCAGTTCCTTTGTATGTGCCCTTGATATTTGTTTTAAAATATTTCAAATATTTAACTTACATTATCCTAAAGAGTCATATTTATCCTGGTTTTTTATTCAAAAATATATTTTTAATATAACATCCAATTTTGACTCTATGAGTCCAGCTCCTTAAATTCAGTTCCTTTGTATGTGCCCTTGATATTTGTTTTAAAATATTTCAAATATTTAACTTACATTATCCTAAAGAGTCATATTTATCCTGGTTTTTTATTCAAAAATATATTTTTAATATAACATCCAATTTTGACTCTATGAGTCCAGCTCCTTAAATTCAGTTCCTTTGTATGTGCCCTTGATATTTGTTTTAAAATATTTCAAATATT
Organism: Melanostoma scalare; assembly: GCA_949752695.1. NCBI lineage: Eukaryota > Metazoa > Arthropoda > Insecta > Diptera > Syrphidae > Melanostoma > Melanostoma scalare. The sequence continues at coordinate 34,746,222 of OX456985.1, read as the reverse complement.
TAACTTACATTATCCTAAAGAGTCATATTTATCCTGGTTTTTTATTCAAAAATATATTTTTAATATAACATCCAATTTTGACTCTATGAGTCCAGCTCCTTAAATTCAGTTCCTTTGTATGTGCCCTTGATATTTGTTTTAAAATATTTCAAATATTTAACTTACATTATCCTAAAGAGTCATATTTATCCTGGTTTTTTATTCAAAAATATATTTTTAATATAACATCCAATTTTGACTCTATGAGTCCAGCTCTATCCGAATTTATTCTAAATTTACAAAACTAAAATAATGAATTGTTTTATTTGTAATACTTCCTTTCAAGAACTTTCGGCGCTTTGTAAGCATTTAAGATATATCCATGGTTTAGACTCGAATTCCGACTTTAAATGTATTTCACTAGATTGCAACCAACATTTTACAAGTTTAAGTTCCTTTCAAAGGCATACTAGAAATCATTTAAAAGTAGTTTCATCAAAAATTAATGTAAACGAGAACATGAATATAAAAAGTTCACAAATAGAGTATAAAAATAATTTGAGTAATGATGATTTTGTAGAAGCTCTTCCAAATGATCTAGTTGCAAATCAAAATATTTCTTATTTAGAATCAAAAAAAATAATTTCAAAAACAAGTAAAGAATTTTCTATGAATTTACATAAAAAAAGTAATATTACGCGAAAAGACGTTTTAGACATTCAAAAAGAAGTTTCTCTTATAACTTCGAAAATGACTGAAATATTGGAACAAAAAGTATCAAATTATATTCCAGATCCTGAGAAAGAACAATTTTTAAGTTTTTTAAAAGCTTGCGCCCATCCTTTCGATGAAATAAAGTCAGAATACAAGTTATTTCAAAATATGATAGACTCTGATGAATTTGCTAAGCCAATATTTTTCAACATTAATAATGAAATTTCGGAAATCATTTTAAATGGTGAACCAACCTTAGGTCCAAGCAATGTTCAAGGTTGTATTATGCCCATCGAGTTCCAATTACGTAAATTTTTTGAGTTGCCAAATATTTTAAATACCACGCTTGCCAATATGAAAAATATATTCGCAGACCAAACCTTAAACCATTTTTTAAATTCGTCTTCGTTTAAGGAATTGGCCAGTTTTCATCCAAACAAAATTATTATGCCATATTTCATATATCTTGATGGATTTGAAATAAATAATCCTTTAGGTAGTCACGCCAACGTAGATTCTATTTGTGGTGTTTATTATAGTCTTCCGGCCTTGCCTCAGTACCTTTTGTCAAATCTAAATTATATTTTCGTAGCAGCCTATTTTAAAACTAAGGATCAAAAAATATATGGGAATGACCCATTTTTTCGACCTCTTATTAATCATTTAAAAGAAATAGAAGAGAATGGACTAATAATAAACACAGAATCTGGATCTCAGAAAATTCACTTTGTGCTATGCAGAATTCTCGGTGATAATCTAGGCCTTAACGACGTCCTAGGTTTCACTACTTCATTTAACTCAAACTTTTACTGTCGATTTTGTAACCGTCAAAAAAGTGAAATGTTTGTAGACTGCATAGAATATTCTGACTCTTTGAGAAATAAAGACAATTATAACACTGCAATAACAACAAACGACGTTAAACTGACTGGTGTAAAGAATTACTGTTTGTTTAACGATTTGCCCAGTTTCCACGTCACGGAAAATTATGTCGTGGATATTGTTCACGATTTATTTGAAGGGGTTTGTAGATATGATTTATGTGAAATCCTGCTATCTCTTTTATCTGAAAAGCTATTTTCAATTGAAACATTTAACTATAGAAAGCAAATGTTTAATTACGGAGAAACGGAAATAGGAAATTTATCACCCCCTCTCGATATAAATCACTTACTAAATAATAAAATAAAAATGTCAGCTCGTGAAATGATGTGTTTTGTTCATTTCCTTCCTCTTATTATCGGCGATCTGATTCCCACAGAAAATAAGGCATGGCAATTTTTCATTACTTTACTACAACTTGTTGATCTCTCATTAACAAGCAAATTTGAGGAAAATGATCTTAACAAAATTCAGATGTTAGTTAAGGTGCACAATGAATCCTATATGCAACTTTTTAAGAAAGAACTTAAACCTAAATTTCATTTTTTGACCCACTATGTAAGGGTAATAAGGCACTCTGGTCCGTTAAAGTATTTATGGAGTTATCGGTATGAGTCCAAACACAGAGAAGCTAAAACTTATGCAAGAAATATATCCTCACGAAAAAATATTTCCTTCACCCTAAGTATGAAAGCGTCATTAAAATTTACACACTTCTTGAACGATCATCAAACTGGTTTACCTAATGTAACTAAGTTTGAACGTTCTTATGTTTTTAACTTAGAAAATTTCGAATTTAAAGATTTGATCCCAAATTTTGGCACTCATAAAATGAATTTTACGAATAGCTTGGCAACTAACTCCTTGGCATTTAAAGGGTCCACTTATAAAATTGGATATTTCTTGACAATTACAAAGTCTGAAACTATGGAACTTTTTGAAATTAAACAATTATTACTAAACAAATTAAATCATCCTTATGTCTTAGGACAAAAATTTGAAATAATAAAATTTGAAAATCATTTTCAGTCATATTCTGTAGGTCATAAAAGCAATACATTTGAAATAATTGATATTACTAGTTTTATGAGTCCTCCAATTCATCTTTATTATATACCCGATGGAACATGTTTGATACGTAATAAAATATTCTAAAAAAAAATAAAAATGCACACTTAAATTTTTTTTTAACTAGATCCTTAAAATTTAAATGTCCTTTTTAATCACACTGGTGTACTTAAGGTCACTAAATTTGAATATTTTTATGTTTTTGACTCTGAAAAATTTGATACTTCATGTTGGCACTTCTAAAATAAAACAGTTTTTATACTAAATCCTTGTCTTATTAATCTGACTTGTGTAGATATTTAATGAAACTAAATTCTAATGTTAATATATTTTTGGCTTTCAAAACTTTGAAATTAAAAATTTTATCCTAAATGTTTCCGTTCTTAGAATAGAAAAGTTTTTCAACTTCATATCCTTGTCATTTGAATGTACTTTTTTATCACACCAGTGTACTTAACCCTTAAACCCTACCCTGGGGTCCAGCGCCATTGCAAACATACATTTTCTTGAATTTTTTAAAAACTAAGCAACTCACACCAGTGCCACCCATGGAATTCTCATATTATCGCAGCAGACGTCTAAAAATCAGTCACTTATTAATTTTCGAGTGGTGCAGTTGAAAATATTTGAGCTTCAGGGTCCCATAGACCCCAGGGTAGTGATAGTTAAAGTTTTTGAACAGTTTGACAGTGTTTCAAGAAGAGCGAAACGATGGCCATTGGCTATGTTTTATGTAATCTTAAATATTGTTGGTGTGAATTCGTATGTCCTCCTCAAAATAGCGTCCGATAAAATTCAAATAAGTCGAAATTTCTTAAAAAACTTAGACTTGGAACTCATTAAACCCCAAATGGAGGAGAGGTTTACTTGGCCAACTTTGCCATCCAATCTCCAGGTCCTCATTGGAGATATTTTAAAAAAGAAGCTACCTGTGGCTGAGTCAACATCTTCAGTCACTACAAAAAATAGATGTGCCGTGTGTTCACGAGACAAAGACCACAAGACCAAGATACGAAGCACCAGTTGCTGAAATCCACTTTGTGGCGAACATAGCCGCTCAGTGTGTCATAATTGTCTTGATGTAAACTTTTAAAACATTTTTCACAATTAAACATTCCTATCTTTTATGTTAGTAAATAAAATTTTTGATTAAATTGTTTTTTTTACTAAATTGGGGCAAAAACTTTTTGGGGTCCCTAAGACCCCAGGGTAGCAATAGTGTTTCTCCCGGGATGGGTAGGGTTTAAGGGTTAATGTAACATAAACTATTTTATATTTTTGACTTTGAAAACTTTGATTGTAACACTTTAATGTTCACTCTTATCACACTGGTTTACTTAATATAACTGAATTTGAATGTTCTTATAGCATTTTTTTTTTGTATTTATTGCATTTTTGTTATTATATTTTTAATTCATTTTAAGCTGTATAAATCTTGAAAAAAATACGACAGTTTTATTATCCTATTTTTGAATCGTAATAAAGTGTTTTCAGAATAAAGTAAACGAATTCTTTTTATTAAGGGATGGAATGAAACCGTGAAAGTACTATAATTAAACCATGTAAGTATTATCAATTCTACGTTGACTTCATATTATCATTTCTACATTTTTTTTTGTAGAATTTCAACGTACTATTGATATGAAACAATGACATTATTCATATCAATATTACGTTGATTTCATATCATTTCTACATTTTTTTCGTAGAATTTCAACGTAATATTGATATGAAACAATGTTAAAATGACATTATTCATATCAATATTACGTTGATTTCATATCATTTCTACATTTTTTTTGTAGAATTTCAACGTAATATTGATATGAAACAATGCTAAAATGACATTATCCATATCAATATTACGTTGATTTCATATCATTTCTACATTTTTTTTGTAGAATTTCAACGTAATATTGATATGAAACAATGTTAAAATGACATTATTCATATCAATATTACGTTGATTTCATATCATTTCTACATTTTTTTCGTAGAATTTCAACGTAATATTGATATGAAACAATGTTAAAATGACATTATTCATATCAATATTACGTTGATTTCATATCATTTCTACATTTTTTTTGTAGAATTTCAACGTAATATTGATATGAAACAATGCTAAAATGACATTATCCATATCAATATTACGTTGATTTCATATCATTTCTACATTTTTTTTGTAGAATTTCAACGTAATATTGATATGAAACAATGTTAAAATGACATTATTCATATCAATATTACGTTGATTTCATATCATTTCTACATTTTTTTTGTAGAATTTCAACGTAATATTGATATGAAACAATGCTAAAATGACATTATCCATATCAATATTACGTTGATTTCATATCATTTCTACATTTTTTTTGTAGAATTTCAACGTAATATTGATATGAAACAATGTTAAAATGACATTATTCATATCAATATTACGTTGATTTCATATCATTTCTACATTTTTTTTGTAGAATTTCAACGTAATATTGATATGAAACAATGCTAAAATGACATTATCCATATCAATATTACGTTGATTTCATATCATTTCTACATTTTATTTGTAGAATTTCAACGTAATATTGATATGAAACAACGTTAAAATAATATTACAAAATCAAAATATTGATGTTGTTCATATCAATTCTACGTTGATTTAATGTAAAAATGTTTCGAAGTTCGAATTTAAAATTCGAAATTAAAATTGATATGACAATCATATCAAAATTGATGTTGCACAACATCAGCTCGAATATGTAAGCGAAAAATATCAATTTTACGGTGGTTTTTTACAATTATTTTTTTCGGTGTAGGGAGGTTATAAGAGGGATGGATATAAGATTGCAAAGGAAAATATTTTCAAGGAGTGTCAAAAATTCGAAAAGTTAAAAAATTGTAATTGATCTTCGAAGAAAGGTAAGATAAAGAGATTAAGCCAATGAGAATGACGCAAAGCGAAACAAAGAAATCTCTTCAACTCGGCAATTCTTGATGAGTGAATGGTTTGGTATGGACAATGGAGAGCAAGTACGAGAAGCAAAGTAAAGGATATGCCAAACGAATGTTTTGTACAGTGATTTGATGTCATAAGTGTTTGATCCATTGCTTTATAAAATCTCAGGAAGAGTTCGATTTAGCAATAATTATTTTTGTCAGAGTGATATTGACAAGGACAGTTTTATGTTATACACCAAAATTTCGTAAAATTTTGGTTTTATGTTTTAATAATAAATTTGAACCGATATTACTCAATACCTATTCGCTAAATTGACTTAAACTAGAATGTTAGTTAAAGAACAAAATATAAGCTTTCAAAAAAGTATAGTATTGAGGTTGGGTAAGGTTGGAAGGGGTTCAGCCGCAATCGACAACACCTAACTCTGATCTCAAGGATCAAATTTGCTTCTCGCATAATACAGAATGAGGAGGTGGGGGAGGGTGGGAGTTAGCAGACGATTGACATGGTGATTGACTTAAAGTTTGGAAATGTATTTTGAATGCTGTTTATCGGTAGGTTTGAGATGTCTCCCAGTTAGTCGAAGAAGTATTCTCCGAAGCCTTTTTCTCAATATGGGCCAAGCTAGAGCACTCATAGAGAGAGTTAAATAATTCTTCCTCTGCCTCTTCGTCGTAATATCATTAACATAAGTTGGATGTGCTATGCCTATTCTCATCATGTGAGTTGTGTGTGACCCGTGAGATTGCCAAAGAACAGACAGAGTCGAGGCCCGCTAGCTGGAGCAGAAATTCTGTTTTTTTCATGCAAATATCTTTTCACAGGTTTCTGGAAATTCAGCATTTTTCTATTTGATAGTAGGTGACATAGGCATAAGGTTTTTAATTTTGTTTTTTTTTTTAAGTTGTCGAATTTTTTCTGCCAGTCGCTGCTTCTGTGGGTTAAGAAGGCAATTGAGACACAAACTGCTTTCTGGAAACAGCAAAGTATCCCTTAATAAGACCTTGATCATCCCAGTCCTGCTTTATGTCACGGGAGCGTGGACCTAATCAAAAGCTAATTAGGAAATGGTCGTTTTGAAAGAAAAGTACTCCAAATAATCTTTGGGCCCACATGCGAAGACAACGTGTGGAGAAAAAGATAAGATAACGAGCTGTATGAACTGTACCGCGACATTGGCATAGCTAGAAGAGTGGACATTGCTCACAGTTGGGCGATGTAGAGTGGATAGACATCAACGCTCTGGCTCGACTCTTTTTCGAAAGACCATTGCAGGAAAACCGCGGAAGGGGCAGACCTCGTCTTAGGTGGGGCAATCGAGTGGAAGAAAACCTCAACCGACAAAGAGTACAAACTGGAGGAAGCTCGCCCGAAATTGAAGTCGCTATCGAAAGATACTAGTTGAAAATCAGGTTCACCCCGAACCGTAATGCCCACCTTAATAAGCAAGTGAGTATTATTAATACGCCGAATGAATTACGTATACAGTCTACAGCAAAAATGAATAGACACCACAACCTACTCCTTCATTGGTTTTTGAACCGTCCGTATAAAAAAGGACGTATTCGTTTCCGACGAGAATAATTGTTCAACCGAATCTGTTTCGGATGGAATAGTTACTTGGAAATTTGCACCAAATTCGAGTTTAGGTGTAGTGTAGTCCGTTTTTTTTTTTTTCCGAATTTGTTCAGAATGTCAGCATGCAGGATGTTGTTGTTCGTCAATTGTGAGACTTCTTGAAATCGAATAACCGATCTCGCAGCTGATTTGCTGTAGATGTCAAGTGGGACTAGGGGAAACAGGATGTAAAGTGCCGCTGAAGGAGTGGTGCGTAAGGCACCGCTCATACATATGCATGCTGAACGTTTAACTTTGCTGAGTTAATATTTGGCTTCCAACTCAACTTCCTATATTTAAAACTAGACCCAAGTATTTAGCGTTATTGGAGAAAGTTAGTTGTATAACGTTGATGAAAGGAGGGTTTATGTGTGGAATTTTATATTTCCTGGAAAAGAATACCAGTTCAGTCTTGTGGGTATGCAACGGCAGCATCATCTGCATTAGCACTTAACCCTGCAGCCATCCTCCTACAGGCTTATCAGTAGTTCATTCCCCACCAGATTAAAGAGAAGTGGAGAGAGGAATTCACCATGCTGATTGCCTCTATTTACACACCTCTTCTGCCTCTCCCAGTGTTGAGTTTGTTGTCTCATATTGTTATCATGATATTAGGCATGTCAGACTCGACAAGAAAACTTAACAACATCCGCTAGAGTTTAAGAACTTGACATAAATTTCAATATTTTGAGATTGACGTTATTACATTAACCACAACCGCTTTCTTCTGCTTCTCAACACAAAAGAATTCAGGATGGATTCAATGTTGACAAAGATTACAATTTGCCTAAAACCAAAACTGCAAAACGGCAGTATAAAGTTTCTATGTCAGCTCTTTCGTTTTTTCTTTTATTTTTATAACTTGTGAAAGTCATTTACCAAAGACAAATTAGATTTTCAATATCCTTTTTCTGACTCTGAAAATGTTGATCTATAATTGACTGCGAGTGCGGGACATATTCAGCAGACAAAATAACAAGTCACTGAACTAATCAGTTTTTGTTCAACACCAAAACAGCCATTCTTTTAATTATTTTGCTGACCACCTTCACTTAGGGAGGTTGGAAACAACTAGCATTTTGTCAATACATTATCGAAACCACGAAATCATTATTTATGCAAATAGAATTATGTCCTACACAATAGAAAACCAAAGCGAATGAATTGGTTTACTATATGGCTCATGGTTTGATGATGTTTCGACCCCCATGGTTTTGCCAGACGCTGCGCTGGTCATCGTATTTAGGCCAGCCATCAGTGTACCATCAGTAAAAAATGCAAACATTAATTATTTTTATGAATTGTGCTCGACCGCGGACTAACACGGGCGGTGGTTGTCGTTTAAGTTTCCACTGCTGACAGGCACTCAACCAATAAATGAACCAGGACATCCAATGGACACTGTAACGAAATTGGGACATGGTTACATTTTGTTTGTGTTTTTTTTTTTACACATTTTCAAAAAGAGACATATACAGATACACGTCCACTTTATTTGTGTCTGTGTTACTCACACTGTTCTTGCAATTTGAAATAGAGAGGCGCGAGGTGCAAGTGACAGAATAGCAATGGGACATCCTTTTGGAAGTTGTTGAGCATTGAAATTCAGCAGGCAATAGTCGTCAATAACCAAATTCAATTTAAACAGCCATACGGAGGATAATAACATAAATCGTTGTTATAAGTTGTTGTATTTAGGCTGTGTACACAAACGAATTTGAGCTGCATGTGGTCTCAGTAGCATGATGTGGTGTTGATGATGGAGATTTACGTGTCCCTTTATCCTGACTGCAGAGGTTTGACAATTTAGCAACTGCGTCATTCAATCAATAACTGTGCCATTCACACTCCTTGTCAATAATTCTCCACTTGGCTTATGCATTTATATTTATTGCGTTTTGTTGATGTTGTTGCTTTTTTATCCTTTTTTTTTTACTTTCGAATACCGATTTTGCTGCTGTGAGGGAAATTGTAGGCCAGTTCGAATTGTTGAAGACCATTTGTTTTGTTTCAATTGCATTGTTGTTCGCCACAAACGAAATGGAATGAATAAATTTTTGTGGTACTTTTATGTTGCAAGAATTTTTCTTTATTTTGTTTTTGTTCTTATTTGTTTTCACATGGCATAATACCTGATTGTGGTTTTGAAATGAAAATATCCCATTGTGGCCGACGAAAAAAGAAAATATTTCCTTTTTTAGCTCTTCGAGTTCGATACGAGTTTATTTAACATTTTAAACTAAAGATTGTTACTTTTTAATAATCGTATCAATGTTGAGTTATAGCAGCTAGTGTCAATTTTCAGTTTAAAAATATTCGTTGACAAAATGGCTATTTCATAAGACCTTCATCGAGTATTAAACAGCGATTGCTTTGTGAAACCTTGAAATCAAAATCATGTAATGTAGGTATCGGCTTTGCTGGTTTTTCGATTGACGAAACGAAAAAGCTATTGAGATTGATTTTTGATATTTTTGATAAATGTTTCAAAAAGAGAATAATTTTAACTCCTTGATTGGTGCCGCTTGGCAAACTGTGCATGCAGCATTATGTTTAAGCTGTTAAATTTTTTTGAGATTCAATAAAAGCAAATTATGACTAGCGTGTTGAATATCGCAAGTTAAAAGAGCTGTCAAATAAAACCAACTCTTCTGTTCGATGCATCAGTTAGTTTGTTACTCTGAGATGAAACATGTTCAAGAGTCGATCGTAGTCTGTTCCTGTTGCCTTTATATGGTGTCACTTAAAATATGTCACACAAAGTGTCATACAAATTCTTATAACTTAAAATTATAGCAAAAATGGCGCTGTTTCGTTTTTAATTTGCTGGATTTGAAGTTCCTCCAATGATCCAGTATACTGCCCCAACATTATTATTATTATTTATTCCTAAAAGCATCTCTGTGCAGTAAGAATAAAATTCTTTTAAATAGAACTGGTACAAGATATTCTTGCTTTATTTACATAATTTATGCAAGCTTAAGAATTATAATTAAAAATTTAAGTTAATAAGTTAAGATGATATTACATAAAATGGTTAAATTTACTAATGACTAAGGACAAAAATTGTTTTTGTTGTATCTTGGTCTTAAGTGCCAAAGGAAGAACATTCCAAGACGATACGGCAAAAAAGAAAAACTGGCGACACGAGGTAACACAGTTAGAAGAAGTTTTCGGTTTGATAAATAGATTACGCGAAGACATAGAACAAATATTCACCCCGATTATGGAATCCGATAAATGAACTGCGGAAGCGATCAGCACGAGTTTTGACATTTTTGCTATTATCGAATCCGCATTGAATCCAACGGTGTGAAGGTGAATGATTGTTGATAATACAGGTTAAAAAAGGCGTATTACTAAATCCGCTGTTCATCCACACTCCATACAACTTTTGGCGTATTTCATCCGCACCAAAATTGTTGCGAATATTTAAAAGTGAATGTAAATTCTTGTTGATACTGTTACTTGTTCATTTGCATAGGTTTCTTTCCCAATGTTTTGCAACGCTATTCAAAAAATTCGATTGTTTTTAAACTCTACTCCTCAAAAAAAATAAAAAAGCAATCCCGTCATCTTCATTTTTCTTAAGGACTCGCTTCCTCATGAAAATTGTTACTCAATGATGCACGGTCTTATGACAACAATTGCATCCCAATTGCATCTGAGACGATGACGGCGGCTCTGATTCCGGTTCCCACAAAAGTACTTTTTTCTCCACGTCGCGTCATGTCCCGTTAATGGAAGAAGCTTCCGAAGTGAAGCTGAAGCACTTATCGCTTGCAAGTTTTATAGGAGTATCGGTTTTGTGACTAAATAAGTTGGGGTGAGAAAATACCTCTGCGCAGTGCACAGGCACACAATAGACTTCTTGGGTGAATGCGACAACGACGACACCGAAAGTCTATGCTGTGAAAACGATTTCTTAGTCCAGCACTCCGGAAGAAAGAGAGTAACAGCCCGATTTTCCACTCAACACTCAAATTGTGATGTGGTTCTCAGCAGCTCACAACGTTGTGACTTGTGACTTTTAACGAGAAACGGGCTGTAAGTTGACGGCAGATAAAGATGCTCTGTATGACAGTTCGAACAACAAAGCTTGATCGATTTTTAAGAACCCAAATCCGCAAAAGCGTTTATGTCAAAATTTATATCTTTGAAAAAATATAGTGTACGACCGGCCCACTTGTCATTGTCATGTTCAAATGAAAGTTCCAAAGAACCCTGTCAAAAAGTCAATGTAATACAACGTTCAAACACGATCGTGACGAAACAAAACGAAAGGCAGACCAAACACCAAAACATTGCTGATTTTGACAAATGAATCAATTGTTTTTATTAAACTTTTTCTTTTTTAATCAAGCTAATTTTCACACAAAGGATTAGGCAGCTCAAAAAGTCGTGGAGACTTATACGTTATACCTCAGTTTTGTCTTCCTTCCAGTTTCATTCCTATAAAAAAAAAACGCGACAGAATCCATTTGAAATTTATTGTATTAGATTTATGTAAATTTTAATTTCTTATTCCTTTTCTCTAACAGATGGAAAATGACACTAGAATTAAGTCTAATGAAAACTATGAAACCATTTGACAGGTAAAGGATAATGGCTATGTGGTTTCGTCGATCGATATTGCAGTTCATCCACCGGATTCAATAATTGAGTTCAATGCGGATGCGGATTTCTTTCGGATGGGATGAAATCCGCGGGAATAGGCTATGGCGAATTCCATAATCGACATGATTAGTAGACAGATAAACGGGTAATTTACTTTTTACTAAGTTGATGAGAAAAGACAGGGATTTAAATGTAAGAAAGCTTCGGATGTCACATTTCAAATTTTTTTTTTTTTTTCTAACTTGAACTTCATTTCATTTCATTTCATTTATTTATTCAGTTTATTTAGCCTTAAGATTGGAGTCTTATTTTGGCTTAAAATTAACAACATATAATTATAATTATTCTTCAATTCAAATTTATGTATAAATTAATATATGGTAGGAAAAATTTATATTAGGAGAAAGCAGCAATAGAGTTAGGTTAGGTTAGGTTAAACTGGCTGTCAGGAAAACAACTGACACACTTAGACCAGTATTAGGTCCATTGTGATACCATAAGAAATTAAGCGTGGAAGAACCACACTTAACAAAACCATTTGGAGCTTTTGATAAAGCGAAAGAGATGCAGGATATCTGTGTTTGCCAGATCATTTAGATCATCGAAGAAATATTTTCCTAGATGCGTTTTTCTTTTGAAGGAGAGTGCAGGACATGAGCAGAGGAGGTGTTGAATAGTCTCTTCCTCCTCCTCATCTAGGCAACTTCTGCAGAAGTCATTAGAGGGAACGCCGAGTCTTATGGCGTGTCTTCCTATCAGACAATGTCCGGTGATGACATTGATTACGGAGCTTAAGTGCAATCTGGTTATGGATAGCAAATGTCTTGTGCGTTTTGGATCTAGTCCTGGCCATAACTGTTTTGTTGCCACACACGTGGTGATACTGTTCCACCAATGATTTGTTCTATCCATTGCCTCTTGCTTTAGCATAAGTTTACATGTAGCGATTGGTATACCAATATTCAACCTGCTGGTTGAGAGCGGTAGAACGGTTCCTTTTCTGGCGAGTTCATCGGCTTTGCAATTTCCCATGATATCTCTGTGCCCCGGCACCCAAAGAAGGTGAATATTGAACTGTTCAGCCATCTCCTTAAGAGATAGGCGACAGTTAAGGGCGGTTACTGAGTTCGTGGAAACGGCACCGAGTGATTTGAGGGCTGCTTGACTGTCGGAGAAAATCCGGATATTCGTTGAGGATATCACGTTTTCTTTTAGCCATGATAGGACCTCTTTGATCGCCAGAATTTCCGCTTGGAACACGCTACAATGGTTAGGGAGGCGGAATGAGAGACTTACGTTAAGTCGGTTTGAGTACACCCCGTAGCCGACCCCTTCTTCTGTCTTTGACCCATCTGTATAGAAGTGAATTGAATCATCTCTCAAAAGTTCTTCGTCTTCCCAGGCCATTCTTGGTGGGATTGAGACTTGGAACTTATTATCAAAAACCAATTGGGGGATGGTGTAGTCGGAGTGACATGGGATTGATCTGAATAAACTCAAGATTGTAGCGTGACCGATGTTGTTATCGGTCCAATGGGAGATAGCTCTCATACGAATGGCTGCACTGGCGGCCATTTGTTTGCTGAAGATATCTAGTGGTATGAGATTAAGGAGTATGTTTAGGGCAGCTGAGGGTGTTGATCTCAGTGCTCCGCTTATACATAAACAAGCTGTTCGTTGGACCTTGCTTAAATTATCGCAGTAGGTCCTTTTATCCAGAGCGGTCCACCATACCAATACTCCGTATGTGAGTATTGGTCTGATGACCGCGGTGTAGAGCCAGTGGGTGATTTTGGGGGAGAAACCCCATTTAGTGCCAATGGCTTTTTTGCAGAAAAACAGGGCTACGGTGGATTTCCTGATTCTTTCCTCTATATTGGCTTTCCAGTTTAGCTTTTTGTCTAGGATAATACCTAGATATCTAGCTTCGTTGGAGAGTTGAACTGGGATTCCATTTATTGATGGAGTTGTTAGTTGAGGAATTTTGTATTTCCTGGTGAAGAGAACGAGTTCAGTTTTCTGAGGGTTGACCCCTAGATCACTTTTTCTCGCCCATTTTACTAGTTTGTTTAGAGCGGTTTGCATCAGATCCATAAGGACGTGAGCATATTTGCCGGATACCGCAATGGAGACGTCATCTGCATATGCAATCACTTTGAATCCCTCAGCTTCTAAGTCAACTAGAAGTTCATTGACGACTAGATTCCATAGAAGAGGGGATAGGACTCCGCCTTGCGGTGTTCCTCTACTGACAGATCTCTTTGCAGAGAAGTTTCCTAGAGTAGAGTTGATTCTCCTGCTTTTTAGCATTAAATTTATCAACTCCACTATAGAACCATCTACTTTGAGCTTCGTCAGTGCCTTTGTAATTGCAGAGTTGCTGACGTTATTGAAGGCGCCCTCTATGTCGAGGAAAGCGACCAGAGTGAATTCTTTGTGATGGAGGGAATATTCTATAGTACGAACCAAGGTATGTAAGGCCGTTTCTACAGATTTTCCCTTACAGTAGGCGTGTTGTGCTGTAGATAGCAATTTCGGATCTATAGCTATACGCAGGTGGATATCAATCAGTCGTTCTAGAGTTTTAAGAAGGAAAGATGATAGGCTTATTGGTCGGAGATCTTTCGGATTTACGTGGGATGATTTCCCAGCCTTAGGTATAAACACAACCTTGACCTCTCGCCACTGCGTGGGGATATAGTTCAAGTTGATACAGCCGATAAGAATTACTTCGAGGATAGGGATAATAATATCCGCGGCCTTTTGAAGTTCGGCTGGAATTATACCATCAGGTCCAGGGGATTTTTATGGGTCAAAGCTGTTAATGGCCCAAGTTAGTTTTTCCCTTGTAATCAGATCGGGGGTGTTAGTTATTATGCTACCTGATTCTGTGGAATCATAGTTACATAAGTTCTTGGAGCTACCTGGAAAGTGAGTGTCCAGAAGCAGATTGAGCGTTTCTTCGCAGGATTCTGTCCAGCCATCAGCTGTTTTCAGACTGCTAGGCATGGTCGGACTTTTTGAGAGGATTTTTCTTAATCTAGAAGCTTCTGAAGTATCTTCTATTTTTCCACAGAAGTTTCTCCAGGAAGTTCTTTTATTTTTCCTCAGTTGATATTTATAAGTTTTGAGGGATTCCTTGTAGGAGTCCCAGTCTATTAAACTTTTAGATTGTTTAGCTCGGTTGAAAAGTTTTCTACATTCTTTCCTGAGCGGTTCTAGCCCCGAGCTCCACCACAGTGGTTTCTGTTTTCCTCTTATTTTTATAAGAGGACAGGATTTCTGCAGTGAATGGTTAAGGGCAGTGGTAAGATCATTGACTTTTTTGTCTAGATCATGTTTATTTGTAGGGTTTTGTAAAAGTTCAGGTTTAATAAACTTTTTCAAAGTTACCCGATATTTTTCCCAATCAGTTTTCCGGTAATTTCGGAAGATTGGTTGCTTGAGAGGTTCCTCATTAAGATCAAATTGAATATATCTATGATCCGAAAAGGAGTGTTCAGTCGATACTTTCCAATTAGTGATCCTATGATGAGCCGAGTCGGAGACAAGAGTTATATCTAGAACTTCTTGTCTATTTCTGGTAATGAATGTTGGTTCATTGCCAGTGTTACTTACTATAAGGTTAGTACTTAAAATAAAATCAAAAAGTGACTCACCCCTTTCATTTATATCAGTACTTCCCCATACTGTATGATGCGCGTTTGCGTCGCATCCAATGATGAGGCAGATCTTCTGCCGTACTGCTGCAGCGACAATCTTTTTCATTAAGTCGCCTGGAGGAGAGCCAGGCTGGTCATGGCCGAGATATGCTGATACCAACCAGTAGGTGTTATCACTGGTTTGATATCTTGCAGTGGTTACATCACAATTGCTGTAATCAGGGAGTAAAAATACATTAGTGCTACTTCTTACCAATATGCAGGATCTGGGTTCACCTTTGTCCTTAACATATAGTTGAGTATATCCAGGAGCCCTTAGTCCATGAACGATAGATTTGTTGATCCATGGCTCTTGGATAAGGACAACATCTTCCCCTCTTTTGTTCAGGCGGAGAAGAAGGGAGGCCGAGGCCTGTTTGGAGTGTTGGAGATTAATCTGTGTTAACTGCACCATCTTGGCAACAGCTAAGCAGACTAACCCCCACCACGGTTCGGTTTAGGTCGTCTTCGGACTCACTTCCTGAAGTTGATCGTAACAGATCATCTTCCTTTAGGCCGTTTTCGGACATTGAGTCTTCTGTTTCATCCTCTTCGGATGTTACGAAGGAAGCACTGGGGGGATCAACTTCCATTTCAGGGAGTTTTTCACCTTCGGAACTTTCCATACTTATTGTGTTTGGAGGAGCGTTTGCGCTTTCCTCATCTTTTTTGTAGATTTTAAGAGGGATGGTCGCCCATCCGAACCTAATCTTTCCCTGGGTTGCAGCTAGAGGGGCCATTGACTCTTTATTGATGACTATAATAGCCGATCTATGAGAGTTAAGGAGAAAAGAAAGTTAAACTAATCAACAAAAATCGAGTGGAAACGTAAGGCAATGTCTTTGTTTCGTAAATGGGATGTGGTAGAGGCCATTAATTGGTTAAGACTCGATAGATTCTTGATTTCGACGGGCAAGGCATTCCAGATTTTAACAGCTAAAACAAAAAAGGATCTTCGTGTTTTTAGTGTAAAAGTTTTAATAATATTTAAGTTTAGAGTACGACGCGACAGTGAAAACTTCAGCTTATCGAATAAATAGATTGAAATAATTGGACTGGTATCAATTAGGTAATTTGTTGATAATTAGGTTATTTTCAACGGACCACTGATATAAATTATTCATACCATCATTCAGATTATGTACCCCATCTTCCAGCAGCCCTAAATGAAAGTGTAAGTAAATTTGAAGATCATCTGCCTATAGGTGGCAGGAACTAAATTTGATTACATCGACAATATCATTAATGAACATGCTGAAAAGAATGGGGCCTAACAAGGATCCTAGCGGGATTCCACAGAAGAACTTGAGCAGGTTGAGATACTGTTGCACCTATGACGACTGTTTGCAAACGATTGCTTAAGAAACTATTTATCAAACCAATGGAAGACGAAGAAAAATTGTATTTATATTTTAAATTATTGATGAGAATATTGTGGTCAAGAGATCCAAAGGCGTTAGAAAAGTCTAATAAACTTAAAACTGTGACTTTTTCCTCGTCAATAGCCACCCTGATATCATCAGATACTGAACTGTGGAAACGCAACTATGGTTTTTCCAAAAACCCGACTGAAATGGAGATAATAAATTGTAGGACTCAATGTAATTCCTAATTTGGTTGAGCATTAACTTTTCTAATCCCTTGGAGACGAAAGGTACTGATTGGTCTGTAATTTGTTAACTCCTTAAGAAAACTTGAAACATGATAATTTTTTCGAAAATTAAATACAAATCTGGCCAAGTTTAGCCTGCGAAAAGATTCGTAATCCAAATCAAGTCACAATTGGCAGAATCAAAACCTAACCAATTTTAATTTGACTTCACAAAGAAGACAGTATTTTGATACAGGTAGACTACGTAAGGCTGCATATATTTTAGCTACTATGTGAACTATGTGGTCTTTCCAGGTCATTGTGTTATTGAATGAAACACCGTTAGTTACGAACTTTACCTAACATTTCTACTTCTTGAACATTTTAAATTATATTAGTGAAATTTTGATGGGATACGGGTTGCTTTAGCTTGTAGGTACCTTGGTACAGATCTAGTTTCCGATGGTTTTAATAGAAGTTGATTCCGAGCTGACCAATCATAAACAGAAGCTATCTTGGTTTATTTTCATAATTGCATCTTCAACAAATTCAATAAGAAAACTGTAATGTATGTAGTTGAACGTCATCTGCATATATTTATATGATATTTGCAATATTTCACTGTGAAAAGAAGATCATTTATAAACAGAGAGAAAATCAGAGGACCAAGTATCGAACCCTGTGGTACACCCGTCTTTAAGTTTAAAGAACTCGAAAATTTGTCATTATGAAAAACAGTCTGTGATCTGCTACTAAGATATGAAAAAATAAGCTTCACCGCGTTTGAAGAAAAGTTGAACTGTGTGCTAAATTTGTTTCATAAAATTTTGGATTCAATAGAATTTAATGCTTTTGAAAAGTCCAAGAATGTCAAAAGCGTCACTTTGAATTCTTCTGAAGCAAGACGAACGTCTTCGGTAGCTTTAAGAGCGCAGTTGTACAGCTGTGTAGATTCACACTGTCAAGATAATTTTTCATTTGGTTACTTGCAACAACTTCAAAAACTTTGGATAGAAACGGAAGAATTGCAATTGGCTTATATTCGGTATTTTTGTTGGAGCTTTTTGGTACAGGTATTATTTTGACACGCCTCTACTGACAGTTATCCTGCTACTTAGTATGAAGGCAATTAGTTCGACCAGTGATCAGTGAGCTGTCGACTTTAAAGTTTTTCATTATGACATGACATAAAATCACTATTGGAGGAATTTTTTATTTCTCACTTACGTGATGACAGTGGAAAAATTTTTCGATGATTCAGGGACTCAAACCTCAAACCAAACCAAACGTAAGAGGCAGACATGCTAACCACTGCGCAGCTCACTTCAAATTTACTCCCTAATTTGAAACTTAAAGTGAAACTGCATAATATGCACATCCACGACTAGTTGGCCTCTGGGTCAAGATATAAATAAGCTTATTCATGAATATACATTGTTTGCTTTGCTGAACAGTCGTAGCCTTACAACCGATTTTGTAATAAAATCTCCAAAGAATTCACATTCGAGAATTTATCTTGTTTCATTTACTTTCTGTGAATACATAATTGTGCGCTTTTCCCTTACATATCCATTTCCATTGAAGTGAATCCAAAACTCAAGCATGTGATTACTCGACATATTACACTCTCTCTAGAGTTTTATGTTAAAACTTTATCAGAATGCTCCCGCTACGCCTGTTCAACTTTTGCCCATGGAATTATTATTTTAGAATGAGAACTTATCCCATGTTTATGTAATCTGTAAGTTTTCAATGCACGACACCATGAGGTATGTATACTCGTAAGCGCGATTTGAAATAACCAGCAAATTTTCTAACGACCACCACGTAAGTATGTAGGTACCTATACTTTGTACACGTTCGCCCAATTTCCATAGGACGGATGGTTTACAAGGATGAAAGTGGCTACATAGTAAAGCCATTCATTGTACAAATAGTTTGGAAAATTATCCTTGATGGAATCTTTCCTGGATGATCTGATTCATCTCATGTAACTGATTCCTCCTGAGTCGTGATCCCAGCCTCAATATCTCACTCTCTCTAATACGACCAAGTTTCAAACAAAAGACTTGTCCCATGTGCCCTGAACATTCTTGTTCATGATTTCAGTATTTAAAGGCACTGACACTACGGATCTATTTCTTGACTGTGAGACCATTAAATACAGAATTTGTAAGTTACTGGTCTGTCTTCTCCTTATGAAAATTGGGATTACGGTGAATATCGCCATCATACAAAAACCAAGTTATAAAACACTGGATAGGTATCATAGCTTGGAACTTTTTAGATAAGTTAACAAACCCGAGTTCATTCAAAATCGAATGTGGTGTTCGCCTTGCAACGCAACGATTTTATATAGAAAGCGTTGTAAGGTGAAAGAATCTGGAATAAAATTAAATTCCATGCACTGAAAAATTACACCCAATCTCCGAGAAAAAGTGAATGGAGAAATTCATCTCGACTATCGGCAGTCGGCACACACTCAACCCCTTGCTGGGTGTGTTTACTTAAATATAATTGCTTCTGGGGACGACGTGTATGACTATGCTGTGAATAGATATTTTGGCTAAACTTATGTGCTTATTACATGCATTCCTAGTTTTCCTGCGGGTGTCTTTCGGATATCTGGGACAACATGACATTGCATCACATCGTACTTAAACGTTTACCGATACACACTCATCGGTATACCTACCTATACAATTTTATCTATCCAAGGATCCGCATAGGATGTGAGAAACGGAAGATGGGGAAATTGAATCTAAATTTCTGCTTTGGGTATGACGTAGATGAAATTCATACTCTGACTCTATATGGGAAAGTGGAAGAGGGCCGAAGGACTCATTCGAAATCAGTAATTCTGACAATTGCATTATATGACAAATCTGAGCCTCAAACACTCAAACACACAACAATAAACACAGGATTGAAAATTATATATGATCATTAGCATATTAACTAATTTTGAGTTAATGTTCACAAGGAAATGCAGTGATGAGCAGGGTTTCCATCAAAACCATTCCTCAATATTATAGACTGGTCCCAAATTTCGTGCCAAAAGGCAAACACATTCATATAGGCTTGACGACTCATAAGACTAGGGAAGCTCTGTTTGCACGTAGTTACAATGATAGTTCTATCTAGTTGGCCAATTCAAATAAACCCATCGAAATGTTTTGATATAGAAACTGAGTCGAACTGCCCGGGTTTACTGTTAATAACTTTGTGAAAATGTTGCGAGGATGTTTAAATTAGACGGGCTATTAATTTCGAGTATTTGCAATGTTATAGTATTGTTTGCTTATTTGTCTCTTGTCGGTAGTATAAGGAATATAATACGCTTGTTAAAAGGTACGTAATTTTGATTAATTAAATCGATTCATATGAAAACGATAGTCCTGTAGCAGTAAAACTTTCAACAAAGGTTGGGCAATTAAATTTATTTGTCGAAATACATGAATTCATAAATAAGTTTGTATATAGGGTGATGCAACTAATCAGATTTAACCACGGCCCTATCGCAATCCATGGCAGTAAAAAGATGATACCTCTGGATAAACTACTTCTTTATGTTTTTGGGTTTCGAACGCCCACGTAACTGGCAGATATATACATTGAAGTCGAATAATTATTTTTGAAAAAACAATAATAAAAACATCAAAACGAATTTTTTTTCTTAAATGTTTTTTCCGGAAGCGATTTATGGTGCCCATATTTGCAATCCCAAAGGCATTAGAAAAAAAAAAGAATATTTTTCACGGGTATCACCTTTCGCAAGGAAATAACAAGTCCATCGAGAGTATCAAAATACGCACTGCCATAAATAGCTATTTCTAACTTAGCAGTTTAAAGTCAGCATTGTATAGGTTCTTGAAATGCATTAGGCTACGAAGTTTAAATGAATTTGTGGTATACCGCCTCAACTAATTTTAATTTGTTTGGAAGAGATTTATTTGTCGGCCGGTATCTTTACCCTTTCGGGCCAATATGCGAAGATTCAACAGGAACAGATTTATTGTCACATTTACGCAATATTTACGATTATGAAATTTAAAACACTGTCTTGTGTGGTAATGCTTGCTTGTTTCGAGGTTGTAAAAGATTTGAATAACAGAGACGAAAAATCGTTAGCTTCATGGCAATCTTTAGCCACTATTAAGCACTTGAAATTTTTGCTTCTATTCTTTGAAGTTAAGTTTCGAGAATTTTTAAAACAAAAGGTCCAAAAACACGAAGAAAGCCTGAAAATCCAATGAGATGATGAACAATCTTTTCCAATCACAAATGGTTTCAAGATTACTTAAACTGTAAGATGCAACTGGTTAGACCAGTGTCTAAAAACTGCAAAAATTATAGAAATTAAAGATGGCAACAGTAGAAAATTTGATTTAATATTATTTCCTAATGTATACATATAAAAATGCTTCTGCAGACTTGGTTTTCTTACATCTTACTTAATTTCTGAACTTTGCTCAGTTATTATGAGTGCCTAATACTTTTGACTATGGCTCTAAGAACGAGCAATATCCTATGCCTGACGATTGCCGATTTTAAAGCAAAATGGGGGAAGAAAAATCCCCTTTGTTAAATGCTATTGGCAAGCATAGTCTTCTCGAGAAGCCTGCGTTGATGGACTCAGGTTAAAGACTTCGCTGCTAAGATGTAATTTAGGATGTAATTTAAGTGTAGTTTTTTATTCTAGTTCGCTACATTTTACCATGCGCCTGGTAATCGAAAATTCAATCAAACAACTGTCAACCAGATTTATCGAGTTGCAATCAGCAACATAAAGTCCTCTTCTTGGTATGAACTACCTAAACATCAACATAAGCCGTCTTTTTAAAAAAAAAATACTATGTCCTGTTTCAGTGGTTGTGCTAAAAATCTGAAATAGAGACACGAGAGTAGAATTAAAGAACTTACATCATTGCCCATCAGTGCAACGAAGCAGCAAACTATACAGGAAGAGTGCTCACGAAAGCAATCCAAAAAACAATAAATTATGTCATTACAGAAAGACATTTTTGATTATGTTCCCTTTGACCTCACATAAATTACAGTAAAGTCACTCTATTTGACTAGATCGTACTCTCCGTGCTTCTTAGTCATTTACCCTTTTTCGAGTAGAATTTTTGTAGCGAAATATGTTTTCTCCTGAAAAAAAACCCCAACAAAGCGTTACTGGCCAGTTATTTGCATTGTACACTGAAACCAGCGCTGGCCAACGCTCAAGGAACAGTTATACCCGAAAAACCAAAGATAAGCTGGTGAAAGCCGTCCTAAGACCATCAACCATTTACTAATCAAGCTTTTTGCCATTGTTTGTATATATAGAGTGGTGAGCTAAAATTCTAAACCCTTGACCCCCGTTGAGTTACTCCAATGGATAGACCTTCAATGAAGACAGTTCACGACCTTAGTCAGCTGGCACCAAGTGAAACAAATTTGCACCATCTAAGGAAATCTTAGAATAGTAGTCCGGAAATCTCATCTCTACTCAAATGTTTCAAAGCTCTCATTTATATAAGTCAGCTCATCTTTGCATAATGAGTCTTACTCAGGTGTGTACAAACATCAGGGGTCGAATTACCGCATCAGTGATCGAGTGAGTGAGTACTATTTTTCTTTAAAAAACTAACTCTATATTACACAACATCATACATCAGTCTGCTGTTCCTGTATCGACTTCCCTTCGTTCAAATACTGATGAAAAAGTGTCAAATTTTGGTTGTTAAGTGCTCAATTACGCGAGAAGTAATGCCAAAAGGACATAGTTCAGTCTAGACATATTACTCGATCACTAATGCTGTAATTCAGGCCCAGCAGTTGCATACAACCTTCCTGTCCTCATTGCACTTCCGACTGCTTCAGTATATCAAGTTAAAGATTAAAACCAAAGGCAATTCTTACCTTGAAGAATCCCTAAACCATAGATAATCTACTGTCACAATACCAAAATGTCTGTCTTCCATTAGCTTTAACATAATAAAAAAAAAAAAAGCTGTTGCATTTCCCTTTTGAATATACTCACAAAACACCACTGACACGAAAAATAGTGTCAAAGGAAAACAAATTTTACCATACGGCTTCAGGTCGTTCATCTAAATTCATTCCATCTCCAACACGGTGCGCCGGTGGTGTGCTAAGCAAAAATAACACGTTTTGACAATTCAGACACGCAGCTGAGTGCTAAGTGAAGCAAAGGATGAAAAGAATTACAAGCAATAAAACATACTTTCGCGTATACACTATCTTTTGCCAGTGTAGCATCCACCAGAAACTTTGTTCACCAAGGAAGACACGTAGTGACAAATTTCTTTCCATTTAATTAAGGTGAGAGAAAAAATAAGCAAAAAAAACTGAGTTAAGAATACCAAAAAAAAAAATGAGCATTATGCTGAAAGGGTATTCCCGAAACGAACGAAAAACTACAACAGGTCAAAATGCACATAGAGCCTTATTCATACACCACTAGTTAACGAGTGTGACTACACTGAAGGAAAATTAATGGAAAAACTGGTATTCTATTTTGTAATTCGCTGCCGCTAAAGAAAGTTAAATGTTTGTTGTTTGAACTCGCAAGTTGATACATATCAGCACATTTGAATCACATTCTTAAAAACGCGGTCGCAGATTGCAGTCGTTTCTTCTGTCCGAATCGATTTCTTTTCAATTAACTGTGGACAATTTTTCGCAATAAGTTTCATAACTTGCCATTCACCATCATGAAAAACTCTTTCCAACTTAGCTTTTTCAGATCGTCATAAAATTTTAGGTCTTCGACAAGAGTTAGGCTTCGAGGCATCCCTGATATGCTGCAACAACATAATATTTATTTTTCTTGTTTTGAATTTCATTACTGGCCAGTTACTCTCAATTGTTCTAGAATCTAGGCAATTTCTAACCCAAGAAATTAATAAAATTCAAACCTTGACGCTATTCAGAAAAGTTCAAAAAGACAACTTCATACTCACAATTTTGGCTGTTTGTGTATTGCAAATGGCACTGTCCAGTTGAAAATTAAACTAAAAAGCTCAAGTGGAAAACTATTTTTCGCGAACCCGTAGCTAATAACTATCGATTCTTAGAAAATCACTTTTTCATCTCCTGAGAAGCATCCTCGATAGTCTGACCTTCAGTTTTTGGGCCTCCATAAAATGTCTTCAGAGCTCAGCCTATACTTTGATTGTTTCCGCACAGTATCTGTATCTTACCATTGATTTGTCTCAGAAGATTACACTGTTCTGTATTGAGTTCAAATAAGATGCTCCAAAGCCCAAAGCAATCGTTTTCTTTAACTCTTGTTGGACAATATGGTCAGTACTGGCTTGAGTGCTCTCAGTCTAGCTTTTATAAAACTTTTCCTTACTAAGCCTAAGGAATTAATTTATCCAGCGTCTATAAACAGATCATTGTTAATATCCAACAAAGTTTTACTAACTTCGAAGATTGTACAACCTCAAAAAACTATCATACATTGGGATCGTCCATTTTGGCCTCCCTGAGCCTTTCTATCAACAACTGAAAGTTCTATACTCTCAATTTTTTTTTTAATTCCGTGCCCCGTGTTGTCAAATAGTATCCTTGTCCACTGAAGACTGAACTGATTCTTCCCACTGTTTTCTTCACTAAATTATATTCGTTCGTTTTATACTGCTGCTAAGTGCATCATATATTAAAAATAAGATCGATGTGATTCTGCTATTTGAACATGCTACCTACATAATAAGAAACAACTTTTAGCTCTAAAAGTTCTTTGCAATACGTCGAAAAGAGAAACGAAATGTTTGATGAATATTTTTCGAACGGCAATGCCTATCTCAAAACACATGCAAGTTGAAGTTAGCCGTCGAAGCGATTTAAAAGCGGAAATTTCTTCTAATCAACACAACCAAACTGCAAAGAACACAAGTAGATGCAAATTTATGAATATGTTAGCGCTGCCGATGTGATTCAAAAATTTGGAGAAACGAAGCACGAAAGCAAAGTGAGACAGACTTTTTTATAAGAAGGATTCGGTCAACAAAGAAATGAGGTAGAGTACAATTTGGCAGTGTTTAATTTAAAATTTCTTCTGCCATGTGTAGTAAATTGTACCCGTGGCGTGATTGTTAGTATGTTTGCCTTTTACGAGGGAGGTTCCTGGTTCGAATCCCAACAGAAGCCCAAAATGTTTTTCCACGTATAGCAAATCAATTGCCATGAATAGCAATTTCTCGATTGCCCATTCGGAATCAGCAAAAAACTGTACGTCCCCTCCATTTCCTCACGAGGCATGATTGTGAGAAATGAGCTAGGTGCCGGGGCACCTTGTTACTTCTAACCTAATGAGGCTTCATACTCTGTTAACTTTGTTGGACAGACTTTGACCTGAACGGCTAAGGTAGGATAATTTGAACCTTTAAACTACCGCTTGTCCGACCTTTTTGATAGTTTTATTATAAAACGAGGTTTGATGACTAGTCTGACTAGTCCGAACGCAAACCACATCCGACCATTCAACATCCATCAAACCAAGTCCGTCCAACTAAATTGTACAGTGTGAACTGCCCTAGTACATGAATAAATACATAGGGTGGCTCAACAGACCGGAGAGACAAATAGCCTAGCGCATTTCTCACAACAATGTCTAGTGAGGTAATGGAGAGCACCTACAATTTTCTACCGATTCAGAGTAGCTAATCGAGAAAGTGCTTTTCATGGCAATGAATTTAGTATCGGAGGACTTTCCAATCCCTTCCAAACAACCGCCATATAGTAGACTAGTACAAATTGTGTCAACTTAGAATCAAATTAAATTACGAATCGCTTCATAGACTTATTTTTTCAATGAATTTTTTTCAGTGCATCTACGTCTCTAACAACATGAGTTATGTGGAACGAGAGATTTTCCTTCATGACCAACGTGTGATGATCACACAAGGACGTTCTCTTTTTTAGTGTGTTTTTTTTTGCATCTAGTATCTCTGAACCTGAGGTAAAGTTCTGTAGACTGCATGCTGCTCTGGAATTAAAATAAGTGTCAACATGAGTGAAATAATGGCTAAGGATCAAAAATTTCATTAAACTCGTACCGTTGTACGTCCTGTTTTTTGGTAATTGCCTTCGTTTCTAGGTGGAACGTGTTGAGCAACTACTGTAGGCGTGTTCTAGCAGAGATAAAAAGAAAAAAAAACCAGAAATATCCACCTGGGCATAGAGGTGAGATTTTAAACTAAGAAAATGTCGCACTCAATGAAACACGAGGACGAACAAACATCCAACCAACCTGTGAGCTTATTTTTATTTTCATTTTGCATTAAATTAACGGGGTGTTATTCTTATCCAGGTTTATGTACTTCGTAACCCCACGTGAGGAAAGGAAAAAGGTTTTGAAATTCATTTGAGAATGTTAGACAGTTTCACGCATAATACAAAAATACAAGTTTCCAGCTCACGCAATGAAAAATTAACACCCGTATTAAGCGCTTTTATGAAAGATGAATCCATTTAAGACTGCAAAAGGATATTGGATCAGGATAGTGAAATATAAAGAGGTGTGAGGGTGGATGTGGTTGATGCTGCTTGGGTTTTAAGGTTTGAGGAGTTTCACTGAACCAGGTAAATTAGTCGAATTTTGGGATGTCTTTCAGAGGCAGATTCGAGATATCGCCCAGTTTGTCAAAAAAATATTATCCAGGTGCCGCTTTTGTGGTGTGGGCCAATCTTCGCCACTCACAGAAGAAGTGGAATGACTTTTCCTATACTTAATTGTAGCAAAATCAACTATACCTAAATCAGTGCCGAGATTTAATTAATTTCATTTTCCAGGGAGTGAGTGAGTAGAGTCACTTCTGAAATGCTAAGTGAGTAATCTGACAGCCTCGATCACTGAGTTTTTTGGCTAAATCGCTTTTCAACGGAAAGTGACTTACTTCACTCACTCTCGGGAAAGTGAAATTAGCTATTCTCGACTCTGATATACTAGTGCCTATACACATCAACTGGGTACTCAATGAGTTGTGACCTGTGAGACTTCCAATCCAAGAGAGGCGAGCTTGCTATAGCTAGAGGCTCAGTTCAGTCAAAACGAAAGCTAATACCACAGTTAAAAACAATGGTAATCAAATTATATTTTTGTTAAAACCAAGTACGCTGCTAAAATGATAAGCAATACAAAAATGACAAGACGGCATCGTAAATGAAAAATTTCGCTCTCCTTTTTGTTGTGAAGTACGCTACTGCTTTGCGAATAAGGTTCTATGGGTGGATAGTTGCAGTAGATTGTTTACTACAATTTTTACGATATCTCCACACTTTTTCGTCCATCACTTATATCCCGGTACAATAAATGTTCACAAGATTTTGACAGTTCTTTTGTTTTTTGGGCCACAGCAATAGCAACGCTCTCAAAATGGAAGTGTATAGACAAACAATTTATCTCACTAGAGCCGAATATAATCGCACCCTGAAGCATTAAAAAGAAGGATAAGAGATTAGTACTAATGAATATCTTGTTACGCTTACATCAGAAATAAAGGAAAGGGTTTGGTCCTTAATGCATTGCTGCGGTTTTTCGCCTAAGAAAAAAAAGTCTGCATGCTACATAGCTGGAATATGGCACTCAAAAGAAATGTTTCCAACAAATTTTAAGGCATGCATTGTGCATTCTCATTGAACAATTTTTTGGTCTCTTTGAACATTTTTGGGCGCCACTGATCCTTCAAATAAATAATAAATGGGTGACGCAACAGATCAAGAAACCCTATGGCCTTGCGCGTTTCTCCCTACCATACCTTGTAAAGGAATGGAGGGGCCTACAATTCTCTGCCGGTTCCAAACGGCTAATCGAGAAAGCGCTTTTCATGGTTATTAATTTACTAACGCAAGACTTGTCAATTTCTCGCGAAAAGCCGCACCCGTGGAAAAATATTTTTGCCTCTGTTGGGATTTCAACCATGTACTTACCGGCTTACAGGCAAACATGCTAATCGTTATGCCACGGGTACCTCTGATGCTCCAGAGAAGTTGATTAACTGCTGAATTGGATTAAAAGCTGATAAGCTTTCTTGAAGGTTTGAGCGTGAGTTGATATACAAAACTTTCACTACCCCCAACGCAATTGCGCCCAATCCCATTCGGCTTTTCTGAAAGTTATTATTTAATATTATCATGTCCTTTTCCCTTCTGTTAAGGATATCGTGAAGACTACTTCCTAGACTTTGAGAAGCGGGATTAAGACTACTTCATCTGATCCTGAAAGCTTTTTCCCCAAAAGCTTCTCTATGGCCAATATTCAATACGAATATCTGGCACGGCACACTCTTCAGCAATGCAAACAAGCCAATTTGAAGTCTAAACATCGTTTTGTTTCACGTTCGTATTTAATAATCATACAAATATCTCAACCAACCGGATAGGTACTGTACTTTGCTCTATTGCAAGCCTTTCTTTAGGTTGCACCTTGAGTTAGATATTGAGTTGCTATACAGTATTAATATAGATGGTTCCAGATGGAAGACTGACGCAAGCTCTTGAACTATCGTTGGTTGGACAATGCATACTCCATTTGAGTCAGTCATAATTACATTTTATTATATTGCATTACATTTTATTACTTTACATTACATTTCATTTCAATGCATTACATTACATTTCGTTACAGAACCACCAGACTGCGACCTTACTTTTCTAATAGCTTCCAAATGTTCGGAGAAAATCCGAGAGACGTAACCGTGATAATAAAGCAAATGTCATTGTATAAATATAATTGTTATAATTTCTTTTAAGTATTATTTTTAACACTCTATATACAATCGCCTTCATTATGTAAAACTACTTTATACTATGTAATTAATTTCCTCCTACAATAAGGAGCCTAAGTTACAAGAACTAGTTCATGTCCTGAAAAAGCTTTTTGAGATCCTTGCCTCGCAAATTCATCGACAATCTGGTTTCCAGTTATGAAGTGATGGCCTGGAAAAGAATTGACAGCAGTTCTTGCATTCGAAAGTGATCGAAGTAATAAGAGGGTTGAGAAAGACCTTTTGCATTACATTACATTACATTACAATTTACAATACATAACTCCATCGGAATTCATTACATCTTGTGTTTTTTTATTTTTTCGGTCCGTTTACTGCATAAAACGAGGAGAATTTAGTTCATACCTACGATTAAGTTCTAGAAAAAAAGAAGCATCAAATCGTTACTGAAAGTATGTCCAGTACTTTAATGTGCTAAACGGATATTTAAATTCATTAGTTTATCATAAAAATGTCTACATTTCCCAGACACAATTCAACCAGTTACTAATTGATGCTCTCCTTATTTTCGACTTTTTTGTCTTTCTTCGTTCGATACAACATCCCACATACGACAAATCGTTTGATGAGGATAACGAATTCGCTTGAAAAAGCCATTAATAATCACATTCCATTTTGCCGCACTGATTAAAGAACTTCTTATCGATAATCCTCTTCTACAAAAACCCATAATCTCATTGACTGACATTGTGTCCAAACGAATTCCGTTGGAGGACAAAAAAAAGTATCCAATTCATTATTCCTCTCCGTTTGTATATCCACAGTGAAACATCTTAATTTTCTCATCCGAGAGGACACCCAACCGGCAACCAGAAGCATCCGGTGGCATCATCATCATAACCATCATCATCGTCATCATCATCATCATCATGGTCATTATTGCCATCATCATCCTCTGTTTCCATCGTCATTAGATGAGAGTATGCAAGTTCTAATAACTTTCCACCAAGAGTCAACCTCAAAATGTGTCCGAGGAGTCAGCTCGCATTCTGACTCGTTATCCTCTTTTTGGTTTTATGTTTTCTTTATTTTTATTTTCGTCCAGAAAGAACACAAAAATTATTCCTTTTTTTATGTAGATACAAACCACAAAGCGCGGGAGAAATATTTCATTTCACGGAACCAAAGCACCCGCGAAGTTAAGTCGAAATAACGCTTTCCAGCAGATTTTTAAATGCCGGAAAAAACCCAAAGAGGTTTTCTTTTTTTTGTTTTTTTTCCTCGTTGCTTTGTTGGACTGTATTATTGCCAACATCATGCAGTTGAGTTACTGTGTCAACAAGAGGAAGATTACCTACCTACAAAAGGAGGATGTGGTTCAAAGTTTATAATTTTTTTTATTTGTCAATGCTTCCTTTCAGGAACTAAACAAATGAAACGACTGGGCGAGTGAAGGGCAATCAGTGTTTCTGTAATCATTTATCGTAAGGTATTTTTGATGTTCAAATGACATTTTTATTGGAATATTGCAATTCAACTCAAAATTAAAAAGAAATAGAAAGACGACTCTGCATACAAATAAGAACAATTTTCCATATTATGATAGAAGATTTTTTTGAACTGACGTTTCGCTTGAACGAACTATGTAGATCAAAATTGAAATAAAAACTTTTGGCTTTTTCCCCAATTTGGTTCTGAATTCTTAAAACTCCTGGTTGGGCGATTGGAAGAAAAGGCAGAACTCATCAGATATCAAGCTAATTGGTCAACTGTTGATGTGTTGTGGTACCCGTGGTGTGATGGATAGCATGTCCGCCTGTTAAGCCAGAAGTTCGAGTTCGAATCCCAACAGAGGCAAAAATGTTTTTTCCACGGGTATTGCCTTTCGCGAGGATTTGGCAAGTCGTCCGTTTAGTATTCATTGCCATGAAAACCGCTTTCTCGATTAGCCGTTCGGAAGCGGCAGAAAATTGTAGGTCCCCTCCATTCCCTCACAAGGCATGGTTGTGAGAAATGCACTAGGCCCAGGGGCTCCTCGCTCTGTTGCGTCATCCTATTTATTTATTTTTTTATTTTTTGATGTGTCATTAGCCACAAACTTTTGAGTTCAAGAAAAACTACAACTATTCGATTCATTCTTAATAACAACTAGCGGCCCGCCCCGGGTTCGCACGGGTACAATGCTGATACTAAATACACTACAGAAAAACTGTGAACGTTGTATATAAAAACACA
Source organism: Melanostoma scalare (assembly GCA_949752695.1). NCBI lineage: Eukaryota > Metazoa > Arthropoda > Insecta > Diptera > Syrphidae > Melanostoma > Melanostoma scalare. Next base: position 34,715,112 of record OX456985.1, on the reverse strand, counting down.
GCGGCCCGATATGGCTGCGCACGGGTATAAACTATATAGCCTATGTCACTCACTGAAAGAATGATTAAGACCGATCCAGTAGTTTTGATTTATTATTATATTCATTACTGCCCGTGGCCTGCACGCGTTAAATTTGGAGTAAAACAATTCCCCATTCCATGTACCATGAAGATTTCCTGCTAACGCTACGTCCCGCAATTTTTTAAATCTGTAATATTTTCGAAAATATTCATTTAAATCACATGCTGTAAAGGGCAATTTTAATCTGCATGAAATGCACAACGTATCTAATATATTTTATTGAATAAGGAATGGCACTGTACCGTTTAAAATAGCTTAATAAATAATCCATATTTTTTTTTGAAACATGTAAAAGATAAAAATGGTTACTGTGGGTTATCCTTAATAGATAACCATATGCTGTCGCGGACTTTTTTACTCATCTTTTTAAGGTATACAAAGGTTTTAAGGTTTAGCCAGCGTTTGCTATGTAAGCGCAGAAAAATATGTTTGTTGCGACATCCCATTATAAATCTTTAAATTTCTCGGCTTTTCTCTACTATAATATGCATTTTGTTTTACATATAAACCTCCCTCTTGAATCACTCTATTCATTAAAAAAAAAAACCGCATCAAAATCCGTTGCGTAGTTTTAAATATCTAAGCATACATAGAGACATAGGGACAGAGAAAGCGACTTTGTTTTATTCTATGTTAAGAAGATAATGTTATAATATCTTAAGCAATATGAATTAATAAAATACTAAAAATGATTCCTTCAGAGCTATCGGAAATTGAAAAAAAAATAGAATAGATATATTGGAAATACATATTTATTAAAAAAGCTAGTAGGCATTTGAATTCTATTGCGAATATCATTTGAAAGGTTAGAGTAATCGATTAACTACAGGAAACCATTTTCGTAAAGTGTTCAATTTCCTATTGAAATAATTGAATTTCATTTGATAATAACTATTTTTAAAAACAAAAAAGTTATTTTCCTTAAAATACTTCCATATTTGTAATCATGCTTGATTATTCTATTTTTTAATTTGTTCTTTTTAAAAATTAAAATGCAAAAAAGAAAATTAAATAATACTAATTAGTGAGGGAGGTGACAATGAACATTCAATGCCATGCTCTCAGAAACACATTTCCGATGACAGTGCGTCTGGGTGAAATGAAAAAAGGCTGTCATCAGAGTGACGTCTGACATTAACTTGAGGAGGAATCTTTAGCCCATGATATTTACGATATCATAGATCTTAAGAGTGGACCGTATACTGTTTCTGATTCTATAGAAATCGTTGAAATAATAACTAAAGATGGCTGTACGACATTCTCAGCAAATATATCGGTGATTGCACCTTTGCGAACGTTAATACCAGCATTTTTCCCTCCCTGTGCATGTCGATTCCTACAAAGTGATCGAGCGAAGCAATTGGGCGGCAGTTAAGTGTTTTGCAGACAAATTCAATGTCCTCGCCATCGACATCTTTGAAAACCAAGCATTTGATCTTGTCTTAGAAGTGCTGAGCAAAATACTTCAATCTCTTAAATGGTTAGATTAATAAAAAAAAGTATAAGTGTAGAGTGTTCAATTTCCTATAAATATTGACTTTGCGACTGGTTGAACGATCTATTGTTAAAAAGATATGACAATTTTTATATGATACTAAAATAAAAATGGAAAACTGCGACGAGCACAATCTTCCCAGTAATATTACGAGCTCAAATTTGGTAAGTACTCTCTAGAGGCACCTAAGAACTTGTTTTCCTGTGTCGGATCAAAAATAAAAAGTTTACTTTTTTTTTGACCCACCCTAGTGTTCATCCGCTCTACAGGGCCCAGCCTCGCAATGTATATTCTTTAAGCTACGCCGTAAAGCAGAACTGGAATAATTAAGGTTGTATACCTTACCTTTGTTTTTCCTTAGAAGGGTTTGCTTCCCAATTGCTTTCTTAACTCAAAGAAGCAAAGGTTACAAGAGTTAATCTCCGCTTGATCACCGCCATGATGTTATTTTCCGTGTCTATAGCGGATCCTAGGTAGACGGAGTCCTGTAGTACCTCGAAGATTATTGGGACGTTTTTTTCAGCTCGTCGATGTTCGGTGTCCTTGTTTGATGACATCACATACTTGGTTTTACCCTCACCAACCATCAAACCCATTTTTGCCGCTTCTGTTTCAGTGCTCGCAAAAGCATACCTATGACATCACGCTTCCTACTTCTCATTACGTCAATATCGTCTGCGTAGGCGAGCAATTGTACAGACCTTAGAAATATTGTTCCCTTGTTGATGACGTTTCATTTTGCACAATCTTTTCAAGAAATCGCATAGTAGTTTATCTCCTTCAGGTCTTTTCGAAATCAGCGTGAGCAGCGAGAATTCTCCAAAGTTATCAGGCATAGTCGTATGAGTTTTGCAGGGACGCCGAAACTAGACACGGCTCTGTTCAACTCAAGACAAGATCTTATACGTGATGTTAAGGAGGCTTACTTCTTTAAAATTGTTGCAATCGTGAGGGTATCCCTTTTCTAGATCGGACATACGATACTGGTGCATGCTCCTTTCCAACTGTTATTCTTCTGCCTTGAAAAAATCGGCATCAAGACCATCTGCACCAACAGTTTTCTTCTAGGTCGGGAGGACGGCATTCTTGATCATCGCTCAAGTTGAATGGGGTATTCTGTCTGACAGTGGAATTAGAGTCTTCATAGCCGTTAAGCAGTCTGCTGAAGTGCTATTTCCCGATCCTCAGTAGTGACTGCTCCTCTATTATTATGCTTTCCAGCAGGCATTTACAGGCTTGAGTTCGGGGCCTGCCACCCTGGCAGGATCTTCTTACCTTTTGGTAAGACTTCCGTATCCCAAATGAATTACCCGCTGAGTTCAATTCGGTGAATTATGATGTTCCTTAAAGGAACATAGCGAAAAAAATTATCCATTACGTTGGAAATCTCATGTAAACGCACAAATTTTACCTTTTTTGGGAATTTTAAAGCCTTCATTACCTATTTCAACTCCTTACAGGACCTTTATCACAAAAAGCCAAAAAGTAAGGATTTTGATGGTGCACATGGTACACATGGCTTATCGGCTAGCATGCCTCCCTGTGACATTGGGGTTCAAGGTCTCAATCCCATCGGAAATTGCTTTCCCATGAGTATCAACTTCCGGTGCCGTGAAATAAGGTCGAAGGCAATAAGGCCGAATCGACCTTATTTCCCAAAAATTGGGAAATACGGTCGAATTTTCTTTTCGACCTTATTACCAATTTTGGGAAATAAGGTCGAAAATCATTGTGGCACTAAATTTGTCGAAAATAGCTTTCGACTTTTTTCTCTGTAGAATTCGACTTTATTTCTTTGTTTAATATAATCATTGTTTATAAACCCATTTACTTTTGGTAGAAACAGAAATGTTCTGAGGAACATTGGATTTAAGGAGTTGAGCTTTTCGTCCGTGGGGGTGGGGGGGGGGGTGTCCCGGTGGGACGCGCAGCTGGCGTGGGATCGGCGCGGGGTCGGCGCGAAGTCAGAGCGAAGTCGGCACGAGGTCAGCGCGGCGCGGCTATTATTACTTTTGTGGTTAGAAAATTAAACTTTTTTATGAATTTTTAACCACAAAACTAAAAATAGTATATAAAAAATATTATTAGTTTTGTGGTTAGAAATTCATAAAAAAGTTTAATTTTCTAACCACAAAACTAATAATAGCTTAAAATTCGCGCATTTTCTAACCACAACACTAATAATAGCTTAAACCGAAAAATTAAAACATTTATTTTTCAATTTAGGTTGTCAACTCACAAGTAACTTTTGAAATTTATTCTATAGAAACGTTGGCAGTCTTCCCGGTTTTGGATTGTTCCATTCCTGAGGCCGACCAAATGCGGAAGTTCTTGACAGGTTGACTGAAACGTCAGCCTTTACTTTTGTTTCTTCGCAATCGTGTCTCAATGTTTTATGATATTGACTCTTTGAAAGGGTCCTCTTTATCTCTCATTTGAACGTCCAACTAAACCGGTAGTAATCTAGTTTCTCCAAAATTTTATTTTTGAAGTGAAATCCTGCTGTCATATGGAGCGTCTTCTGAGTTAACGTCAACTCATACTTTGTGTTAATTTTAAAACACAATCACGCGGTGTAAAGTTTACTTTTTTACCATCGAAGATGGCCGAGTTTTCTTTCAACTTCAGATGGTTAGCTATGTTTCCGCTTCTCCTGTCTTCTTGCCAAAAGCTAATAGTTTGGCGTTGATGAACTCGTAAGGGAAGTAAATTTAAACTAAGAAAAAACTTTTTCTCAAAAGCCTTAGATAAATAATTAATAAACAAAAAGCAACTACTTTTTTATACTTCGTAGGTATCGATTAACCAAATATCGCCCTTGTGAAATTCACCCTGTAATCAGTATGCAAGAGACCGTAGCGTTTTTTAGGAATTTCTTTTGTAGTATTGTATATAAGTGATCCGCATGCCAAGCGGATAATTGGACACAATTAATAAACCATTGTAATTTGTAAAGCCCAAGCGAGCCCTGGCAAATTACATCCCACACAAGAGGCTAAATTTTTTCTCCGCATCACGCACAAATACCAAACACAATACCTCCACTCACATGCCTGAAATTAATTAAATAATTTGTTTATAATGCTAAAATTCTAATTAAAGTCCTTGAATATTCAATTAAGACCTGAGAAGAGAGAAATCCAGCTAAGCTAAAGCAGAAGTGGTTTCGTTGTAGGTATAAGGTGGTGGTAATGGTGAAGTGGTAAACACTTCAAAGGACGTGCTAGTGAAAATAACATCCGAAATTGTGTTTACATTCGCTAAATCTCATTTTCATTATCAAAATTAGCTTGGTGCTTAGAAATGCCCCTTGGAGTTGCTACGTTGACAAAAAGGAATAATGTTCCTACACCTCTACACCAACCGACCGACGAGACTATGCGTTGGTCCTTTTTTCCGCCTTATACAAACGGTATTTTTGGCTTTGTTTGTTTTTAGGTTTTTTTTTTACTTGTTGTCTTAGATCCCTTCCGCGGGGAGCGGGTGTAGGTTATACTTGGTGGTGCAAGTGATATATGGATTGCGTTGTATTGTTGTACATTTTTTTAAGATTTCTTTTGTGTTCCTAAATTAAGCTCAAGAATTTTAAATCATCATGGGACTTAGAACAAGGGACGTTTTGTGTGTTTTTTTTTTTTCAGAGACCTCCGACGGATGGAGGTAGGAAATGGAATGGCATTGCCTTTATTTTTGAAAGCTTTTCCGTTTTTATGTCATGGAATGGAACTCATAGTATAAATGGATTGACGTCCGAAGCTTTGAGTCATTACTTTCAATAACTTCTGTGTTCTGGGAATAATGTTTCATGCAAAACGTTGGACCTAATTGGTACTTGGTTCTTGCTTTCTTTTTCGCAGATTCTTAAAACTTATAATGGAATTCCTTTTGTCAAAATATGTAAACATTTTGTACATTAAGTAATTAACAGGACACGTCTGGTGCGATGCAGCTTCAAATGGAGAAGCTAATTTCTAAACTTTTTCCAAGAGGTTTGCTTTCTTAGTTTTTCTTTTTGTTAATTGAAAAGTTGAATTGCTGCTGATATGAAATTAATTTCAAGTCATATTTTTAAATGCATTGGGTGTAAACATGAAAATCTGCACTTTTTAAATCTTTCTTACAATTAATGCATCGCTTTCATTGTGCCACAATATCAGTAGATCTTTAGTTGAATGTATTTTTACTTGCGATTAAAGGTACTATAAGCAAGTTTTGCAATCGTGTAGAAAAGAATTTTGAGATAACAATTGAATATTTAGGTATATTAATACGATGATAGAGAATACGGAAAAAGTGGGTTCTAATCCCACGATGAAGAGACTCATCGATTCCAAAATCAGGCATTTTCGATAAGATACCAAACTCTATCAAACGCCTTAGAAATGTCGAACGCAATAATCTTCCTTTCTCCAAAACAGTGTAAAGATTGGTTCCACTTTTTGGTGAAATATGTCATCAAATCACCAGTGGACCTTATGCTATGCAAACCGTACAGTCGGTCACTAAGAAACTTGTGATCTTCAAGATATTTCATTCGCATTGAATGGAAGTGATGTTTGTGCAATTGGACGGTAATTGGAAGGGGAGGAATTTTCGCCTTTTTTAGGGACCGGCTGGACTAATTCAATTTTTTACCAGGACCAGCGGATTTATGTATATTGTGATCTTTGAAGACTCTCGCAACCGAGCGAGTACGAGAAAAAATCTGTTTCTTTGTAGAATCTACGTTCTCAAGTTCGGGAAGGGCTAATATACTGTGCGGAAGTGTCGAATCAGCAGCAAACTGAGCTGCCAGAAAATTAGCTTCGCCGATAGGGCTCACATACATATGAAGAGCCATTGAAGGCGAGTGTTGGAACCGAAGAAGTGGTCGAGTTTTTAATGTTCTTAACAAAGGACCAACAGTTTTTGTTTCCTTTTGGACACAACAGTAATTTTTGGCTTACTTTATGATCATGCAAAAACTTAGCATTTTGTATTTGAACATTACAAATATTTCCGGACCGTTTGAAACTTCGGTTTTCTACTGTAGGATTGTCTTTAAATATTAAAAAAAATATTTTTATATATCCCTAGTCGCTCCTTTACAGCTCGAATCAAACCACGTTTTCTCTTTGGGGATGACACTTTTTGTTCTATGAGGAACAAAGTTTCTTTGAGAAGTACATTAGATACGAGTATTATATCAGCTGATGTGTTAGCGTTTCCATCGAGAGAGCACAATTACCAATTAAAAATCCGAAAGAAATTATTCAGGTCGTCCCAACTGGCTTTCTCACATTGCTATACAGTTCTTTTAGGGACCTTATCTTTTTTTTGCCATTACGCAGTAAGAAAAATTTACCGATATGACACAATGGTCCGATTTGCCTAGAGCAGATGAAACTATAAACCCTGTGTTTTTCGGGATGAGAAGTGAAAAATAGGACAAGACCGTCTGGAACACGAGTGGGCGCATCAACCAGAATTGTGTTCATTTAAATCGCCTGCAAAAGCGTGAGGATATTGGGATCAATATCAAACTCATTACATGTCGAATTACTATCTTGATTGGGGCTTCTATAAAGGAAACAAAAGTGAATGAGGTGCTTACGAACATAGAATTTCAACTAAAAGAAATTGAAATTCGTATAGACTGCTATTATACGGTGCAATTTGTTGCACGAAACTGTTCGAACACCATAAGTGCAAAAGAGAACGAAAGTTCGAAAAACAGAGATGGACAATGTGCTACCGTGTGTCGCATGGGTTATGGTTTCGTGAAACAGCTTTGACGTTTCTCTTTGGGTGGGTTCGAGAACCTATCGGATAGCCTATCTCGGATAGCCGTATCTTGGATACCTTTTTGAACGATCCAGATATCTTTTTCCAGATTGCTGCAGACAACAGCTGTGAAATATTAAAATTCGATATTTGAAAATAGAAAAACATTCAAAATATCATTGCTAGACGATTATAACTTATTTGTTTTCGATTTCCCATGCGTTTTAAAAGACTCTTATGCTGAAATAAATGCACACCAAAACAAAAAATCAACATGAAAAGAAATAAAAATAAATTTTCTATCAGCTGATCACTTGATTAGAAAGGTATACCAAAAATACTCGGATACCTTTAGATAGCTTTTTAGTTGAAATGGGTGTGTGAATCTGTTAAAAGTTTAACACGTAAACAACAACAACGTAAACAACGGATACGATTCTCGAACGCCCCCTTTGTCTTCGTTCGTGTTTCTGTTTATTCTGTTTCATTTGGTTCAATAATAAGTAATAATACTAATAATAATGACTTTTTTGTTTTTCAATTGCCAATAAAAGAGGTTTTGAAGCAACCAGGCACTACTAGATAACTATTTTTCCCCAAAAATAAAAACACCGAATGAAAGATAAAGAGAAATGTGAAACTAGTTTCATGAAACTGGATTTCATCGTGTAATAACACTTGCGACACGGGATGACAGAACAAAGAAGAATTCGAAGTAGTTTCGTGCAACAAATTTCACCGTATAATAGCAGTCATAAGAACAGAGGACGTGTTGTGGTAGAAGTTGGTAAACAATACCCAGTAGGTGCTTCGGGTGCTACTCTAGATACACTACTGAATCTTCTTTCTTTTAGTATACCTACTTCAAAAGCTGTACTTTCAAGACCATTTCCCGTTCAAAGAGCTCGCATGATTAGCACTGGAACTTTGGTGAATTTGCAAGCGACTGCGCAGATCTTTTGACTCAAGTCAAGCGGATACGCCATCCCATACGGTGGTTTCTTACCTCAAACTGGATCTAAGAAATGCAGTCAACTTTCCGTCCGTTTAGAACTGGTCCACTGTAGAATCTGAATCAGGAAAGAATTGCTGTCTCATCTTAATGGATTGCTCCAAGCCAGATGATGGATCTGGTGCTGGAGAGCAATAGCATTCATATGCACGCCTCATTAAGCACAAACGTATCCGTCTTCTAAGCAGAGATGTTCGCTATGCAAAAGGCTATAAGCTGCGTTACGAAAAATTATTGAATGAAGAAAAGTTGTTCTGTCTAGAGAGCCAAGTCGTGCTTTAACCTCTACCTATTCGAAAATGTTCCAGGAATGCCAGTCTTCTCTGAATGCGTTCGGAACACCAGATTCTTTTAGTCTCATTTAATTTTCAAACCATTTTTGCAGAACTGATCGGCGATGAGCTTGCTGGGCAAGGATCTAAGACAGCTTTCTCAGGGTCTGAACTAGCGCTTGGACTATTGAGGCTCTCATTTTAGGTTTCAACAAACGATTAAATCAGTCATGATCATAAACGTAGACGGTATGACGGCATTGAATGCAGACTGACCAAACGTATTAGAAAAATATAAGATTTTTTGCTGTCCGGTAAACTGTACAAAGCTTAATTATGTTTACCCGGAGGCGGAGGAGCACTTCCTCTGCAAATGTATATATGTAACTACATCGGTTTCTATACACTCTGCGCAGATATTGTGAATTGGTAACTATGGACCTATATCATTGCAGCGTTTCCAAACATTTGTAAAGCTATAACAAAAGATAATTACTATCTTGTAGTACGATATTCAGTATTTAGGTCTGAGTGATCCATTAAGTATTTTAGACACAAGAAACCTGTCAAGCGTCAGTAGAGAGAGAAGAGCTCCGTAGCCTATCGTATTTCTCTTAACCATAACATGAGAAAATGAAAGGGACCTACTATTTTTCGGACGAACGGCAAATCGAGAAAAAGTTTTCAATGGAATGAAACAACTATCGGAGAATTTTTCAATTCCTTACTAAAAGGCGTCGCAAAATGCGATACGATAACGATGCGATTTTTTTATATGTTTCTTGTCACGTAACAGACAGACCCGTCGCAACCATTTTGCCACATTCAGTAAGTCAACAAAGTTAATATTTAAGATTCTCCTATCAATTCATATACAAGATAAACAAATAAAATCAAAAGCAATAAATAAACGTATCTAGTCGGTGTTACTGTATCTATATGAATGTGAGTTTCAAATTTAGAACATTTCCATCACCGTTCCGCTGACTTGACTTGTAATAACACTTGTTCGTGTCGTAACTTGTCCTAGTAAAGATTAACTGACTTTGACTGAATACCAAACGACCACTCATTGCTTTCTTTCTTTCAGACCAGCCTGCATGGGAATCGAATAAGCTGTGATGTAAGAAAGCCAATTAAAGCCTCCGAAACAAAACAGAAAAGCGATCCTTATAGCTGCTTAACCTACTTAGCAATAAAAATACCTGTTTCCATTTATACTTGGCTTCGATTTTCAAAAAGTATTTAAATCGACGCGACGTATCCTTGCCTTCGGTATACTGTAACCCTGTATAGATAAAGATCTACTTTCCAAACGATTATCTCTCAATCTCAATAACAAATGACACAAATCAAAGCCAATGCATCGACCAGCTTATTTTATCGCTTACCAATATCTTATATTGATAAGCTAGTGCAAAATCAATATAAAAATATTTGATCGAAAAAGATTCATAAAATTGATTATACTGTGCATACCAACAGTCCTCAAAATGCCAGCGTTTACAGAAAATTTAACAGACCTTACTCAACTCAGAGCACATACCACCGAGCTTTGGCTTTATTTCCTTTTTGAGCTAGAAAATCTTTCTACAAAGTGCCTACTCGCTGACTCGCTGTGCAAAAATATTTTCACAAGTAATTTGTTTTAATTTGAAAGCTGTCTACATACATCTGCATCACGCGCCTCGACACCGGCACTTCACCATTCCCAACAAACCCACCAGCACAACTTTCCAATAGCATAGTCAGAGTCAGAAGGTGAAAAATATAAAAAAGGAGTGATGAACAGAAATAGAGGATGTAGTTTTGTCGGGGTTTTTTTGGCGGAATATGTAAGGTGATTTTTTATGGAGCCGACAAAGGAGTGCTTCCAGGAAAAACTATATTTTTTCTTTTTGCAGAAGAGCTAATATCCGGACGTATCAGTTTAATTGTTCAGTTGATGGGTATCTACAGACGAACTGATAGCTAAGATATTTTGTGTTTTTTTTAATTTAGGGAAGTGGAACGAATTGGTTTTGTGAAAACAAGACTATTTTTGGTTCAGAGTTTATATTGCCCTTTCAGTGATTCTAATTCTAACGCTTTGCCTGTGAGTATGGTAAATTCTATTGTAGCTTTAAATTTAAAAAAGTAAAAAATTAAACAATAAAACAATTAAACATCGCATTCCGATATACGAAATCTGATTCTTTGTCTATGGCTCTACGGATCCCTGTGGCTCAGGTGTCTCGACCTATTGTCATTTTGTAATCGCCATCCTCGTCGTTTATTAAAATGAAAGAGCCACCCGAAATGACGCGGTACACCCACTGCTTTGGTACAGCCGAGGGACAAACGCAGTAGTGCCCGTGTCGTAATTTTAAACGTGTGAGCTTTAGGTTCCGAACTCAAGACCTATAAGTATCCTTTTGTGTCGGCAAATTCACCGAGTGCAATGCGCTGCCATGAAGAGCATTGTATAACTAAGCAGTTCGGAATTGATGTAAAATTGTACCCTTTTCCATTTCACTAGAGATTTGCTTCAGAAAAAAGTTCTGTCCTCCTGAAATTCCCTTGTTTTGTTGTCGTACACTATTTATTTTTGCTTTATGAACGAACATCTACTTAAGGTTTAAGCAATGAACATTATTTCGGACAGCTTAAATAAACCAGTGACACTTCTCTTCCCTTCGATATAGAACTTCTAATCCCTTGAAACTTTATTTTAATAAATGAATGCTGCCTGTTGATGACCCAAAAAGTCCTGTACCTAATTAATAGAAAACGTTTCGCAAACCTCCAGCTCAATCTAACTCCCACTTCAAACTCATACATAAAAGCGGATGATGTAATTTATATCAGCAAACTGACCCATTCTAAAACAAACACACTTCACCTATTCCCACAGGATGAAAGACATCATTTAGCTTTTAAGCTATAAAATGACGTTGTGGGCAATCTCTTGACAACAAAATAAATTAAAAAAAAAACCAAGTGAACAATGACCCAAGCTAGTGTACACGCAGTTGCACAACACTCAAGAGTCAGCCGAGCTAAGCGGTCTCTGTTGCATTAAATCAGGATTCTAATGTTACAAATTTACAGCATTGGACACAAGAATGAAAAACAACAAAAAGCGAAACAGGAACAGGAACACACGTTCAGTAGTACAAAGCTAACACAGTGAGCAACTATTTACGTTTTGTCCACATCCTGTGGCATCAGCACACAACCGGTGAGTATGCTGCATCTAGGTAGGTACATGTGAGATGTGAGTGTCTACCTTTTTAACTACAGTTGTCATCATCCTTATCCTGGAAGCCTGGAATGGAAAATTTACCAGAATAATGCATACCGAACTGGTTATTTTACACAGGAATATACCCGCAGGAAAGGCATGCAAGAAGTCAACCCAAGCAAATAAGCGTCATTCCGGCTTTTCTCATGGGTTGCATAGAACCAACAGACAGATACGGTGAATACACACTCACATCACACAAAAAAAAGCAGTATATTGAAGTGACTAGTTTATTTAAATTAACCCACACCCCTTGGGATGCGTTTCTTCATGTGAAATAATGGACAGGAAAGTCTAGAACGAGTTCTCATGGTGGTATTTTTGCCTTTGTAGTTTTTTATGTTTTTATTAATTACACTTTCAAAAGAACTTACACGGCATTTGTATGCGCTGATACTGATACTGATACTGATACTGATACTGATACTGATACTGATACTGATACTGATACTGATACTGATACTGATACTGATACTGATACTGATACTGATACTGATACTGATACTGATACTGATACTGATACTGATACTGATACTGATACTGATACTGATACTGATACTGATACTGATACTGATACTGATACTGATACTGATACTGATACTGATACTGATACTGATACTGATACTGATACTGATACTGATACTGATACTGATACTGATACTGATACTGATACTGATACTGATACTGATACTGATACTGATACTGATACTGATACTGATACTGATACTGATACTGATACTGATACTGATACTGATACTGATACTGATACTGATACTGATACTGATACTGATACTGATACTGATACTGATACTGATACTGATACTGATACTGATACTGATACTGATACTGATACTGATACTGATACTGATACTGATACTGATACTGATACTGATACTGATACTGATACTGATACTGATACTGATACTGATACTGATACTGATACTGATACTGATACTGATACTGATACTGATGCTGATACGAGATTCTTCTCTTTTTCATTGTATCTCAAATACAAACATTGAATTTTTCTCAGTGTAGAGCGAAAGTGTATAAAAAAAGTTTTTTTTAATGCAGCGTTTGAGGTTTTCATCTCTGCTTTTCACTTACACACAATGCAAATCTGAAACTTCGAACGCAGAATAAACCGAAACATTTTTTAATCCCGAAACTAAATAACAACACCGCCAACAAAGTTACATACCCGGGTAACAATATAAAAGTAAACACAGAACTCAACGGAACTCATTTATTTCATTATTATAAATTCACCCATTGTGCCAATGTTTGTGGTTTTAAAGGGACGATCATCCTTTTGTGAATATATATTTTGTCTTTGCTTTTTTTTATTTTGGTTTTGTGTTTATCTTTCGAATGTGATAAAACATTCTCAAAGGCTGCCCTGATTTTCATCGCCATCAGCATACAATACACTTACCTTGAAATAGTCGCGCTTTTCAATACACAAACAGCATGAACAAACATGGTTAAACCAGAGGGCCGACGTATGTGCTCATGTGCACCTGTTAGAAGAGAGAAACGTATCACAACGACAGTGCAAGGATATCCTATTACCTCTCGGCTTACACTAATGAAACCCGACCGCGGGTAAGCTTCCATCCTCCCATTTATCTTTTAGAACTAGCAAGGATATTATGAAAAAGCAACGTAAATTTATACTTTTTGTTTGGTAAGATAATATTTTGCATTTTTATGACCATGCACAAAAGGTGAGGGGGAGAAATGTGAGAGAAACCATCCATTAGGATATTAGTGGTAAGAACACATGAAACTGAATTTTCTTTTTCCTTTTTCTTCTTTCTATTCTAGGTAACTTTGATTCATTGCATGTCGAGGGCGAGGGTTTTAATTCAAAAAGAACTTTAAAAACTTAGCTTTATGGTAGAATTAAAAAAAAAAATTACAGGTTACAAATTTTAAAGTCCAGTTATTGAAAATTTTGATGAAGGCGTGGGGAAAATTATAAAAAAAATTATTGCTTGTACTTAAGTGCATGTGTTTTTTGTTTTATGAGTAAGTGCATTTGTTTTTTTATTTTATTTGTGTACATACATATCTCAAAAGCAATAAACAAATCTGTGTCAAATCAAATGAATGTTATTGGAGAAGAGTGTTTTCAGTGCTTACAATTATTTTTATATTGAAGATTGTGGTTTCTGGGTTCAATATGTCGAAGTAATTCTTCCTGACTCCTTAGATTCATTCTCATCCTTGCGACTATCGTGAACCATGTCAGCGAGTGAATAAGTGTCGAAAGTTATTAGCAACTAAACCCTATACCCTGCTGCTTTTTCATCACATCACAATTGGGTCAGCTTTCTTTGCATTTCAATGACAAGACTAATAACATCTTCAAAATCAAGATTTTCAACTGAAACGACTGCAATTGGTTCTCTATGAGAGGTTTTTCAAATATGCGGTGTAAAACCTTCTACACCAATTACACCTCGGGTGCATAGACACGTCCTTTCGAAAAAATCCTTGCCTAAAAACTTTTTCGACATCCAAGGTCCCGATATCGATATTATACTCTCGGGTTTTTTCCTGATCTGCCGTAATGTGAACATTTTTATCTATTTTGGACTATTCTGGTCTTAAACCATCACATTGGTAAGGACCTATTAAGATGTTGACGTGAGGTTATATACATATGTGTATATGTATATGTTTATATACATAGCAATCAATTACAAATTAAAGGTTCATGAAAAGTAAAGAAATATTATGAAATATTCGTGGAAAATTTTAAGTCGATGGCGTTATTTGTTTTTGAGTAATGTGGCATGGCAAGAGCGGAAAAAATTCGTTTCCAGAAAAATCAACTGAAAGTTTTCATTCGTTTAGAGTAATTTATGTGTAGTTTACCCCGAGGCTACACGATCAAGATATGGTAAGCCATTTACAATATATTTAAACTTTTTTACATACACAACCAAACTTTTCGAAATTGAAACCCAACTGGAATGGAATATTGAAAGCCACCCGAGAAGCAGTTTCAGTAGCCATGAAATTGACAGCTTCGTCAAATACAAAAAAAGAAAAGAGTGCCTGAAAAAAAACTTTAAATTTCAAATTTTCTTATTGATGCCATCTTGAAAATATATAATGACATGTTGATTAAAAGCCAGTTGCCTGGAAAATTGTAAGTCGCCTACGTCACAACCGAACCACAGACAGGAATTTGAAAGATTATTTGTGTGAGCCGATGATGGCTCGTCATTTGTTGATCGTGCAGGGTAAGACTCAGTCTGCCATGCTAGCCTTCTACTTCCATGAAATGTTCGTTTTCGACATTCTAATACTTTTTTTGGACCCAATTACGAGGCCCTCGATTTATTTACTGCCGTTGATTTGAAGCCAATCAGATTCAGGACAATCTAAAGAAAGTTGATTCTTCATACTTGAATAATTAGACAATTTAATAGGAAAAGCAAACTTTTTTCTGAAACGGGCGGCTTTATCATCAGACTCTTATTGAACTGATATCTCTGATAACTTCATCACATAGTTAAAAATGTTTACAAAAATTTGCACAACACTTTATAGTTTTTTACAATTGGAAAAAAATTTTTGTCAATGGAGCGAGAACATCACTACCTTAAGCCAAAAATACGAGCTACATAAGTAAACATAGTAAAACCCTAAAAGTGGGTGATTAGACAAGAGAAACTAATCTTTATATGTTTTAAAATGAGAACGGAATGGAAAAGCCTATAATTTTCTGGCGGCACTAAACGGCTTTATTAGAAAGAGCTTCTTACAGTAGGTATTATTGCTTTGAAAGGGCCTGACAACGATATAAACTGCGATGACCTTGAACCATCACTGAAGAATCTTGCTGTCAGTCAAAGTCAGATATAAAAAATGAACAAATTAAGAGCAAATAGTGTGGGACAGCAAAACTGTGCAAGACTTCGAAGCCAAACACTTTTCACGGACTTATAATTTTGTGTCAACTTCGAACGGCCAACTGAAAAGCACTTTTCATTGCATTATTTCATTCTCGAAATTCTAATCGAAATCTCGCTAGAGGTAATAACCGTGGAAAAACCATTCTATATTTCTGATGGGATATGATTCTCAAACCCCCACGTAGCAGACAGACATGCTAATTATTACGCTACGATTTTCCAAAAAAATACACCGATGCTTTAAACGCTTTAAACGGGTACCACACACACCCTTCCCGTAAAACGGTTTAAGTTTTTAACAATAAAAATTAAATAACGGAAGCCTGTTGATATTCCTTCATTTAAATTAAAAACATATAATGCAAGTTTGTGGTGCTACCTTATAAGAAGGTGCTGGGACACAAATCCAAGCAATTGATCGCCTTCACCATTCTTCATTGTCGAAATTAACTTGAGGTCAGTTATGTAAGCAATGGCAAATGGCAAATGCAGGGCTACGACAGAAAAACTTAGAAAAATGATGAAATAAAAAATGACGTAATGCCAATGGGAAGAGTTATTGAATTAAATTTATTTTGGAAACCAGCTGACTATTTATGTTTGCTATTATTCAAGAAATCGTTGAAACGTTGTTTAAACGAAAACTCATGTGGGAGTGGGACACATGGTAAGAGTGTAAGATTGCACAGAATGCAAACACATCTTCCAATATTCTTTAAAGGCAAAAAGTTAATTTTATTATTAAAAAGAATGAGTTTTTTCGAATGAAAAGCAACAAAAATCTATTTCATTCACCCGAATTTTAAGCTTTTATAAGTTTTGTAATTGAAAAAGTTGAAACAACTTTCCTCTTTACAAATTCAAATAAAAAACTGATGAAAGTTGTGTAGGCATTAGCAAATTCTTCAATTAAGAAAATCAGCTAAGGATCCATAGTTTTCAAAATATCTTGAAAAAAATACTATCTAATCTTTCTGTTCTAACGAAAAGCTATTTTGGTGTTAGTTAAGTCTATAGTTTTTCTATGCAACACTAGATGGCCAAAACCATTCCATCAATTCCATGAGGTTCTCAACTCAATCGACTGTAGATTGGCCAACAGGAAACGTACATAATTACCCTTTATATTTGAAATGACTGATTGGTTTCGTTTTAAACGAATCGACACCATCAAGGCTATCTATTTTTCAAGTTACCTTAAAAGGTCGTGCTAATCGAAAGAATGCGAACTACACGAACATTTCGAAAACTCAATTGGCTCGTGTAAGCTTTTGTTCGGTGCGTTTAAACATGCCGGTTCCTTTCATCAGCAATTTGCGCAATTCTGGCAAAGTGTTATTGTTATTTATTAAATTACAAGATCTCGGTGAACAATTATGATCGCCTCTTCAAAAAATCAAACGGTCAGAATACTTTTCACGCAAAAGAATGATGATGTCGTTGATTGTGAACTTGGTGTAGTGCTGCACTGTCTTTTTGTTCACGTTCCTTTTAATTACCCACTCAGTGAGGACACCATATTGTTGAGTGTTTGTCGACAGGCTTTAGTTTTTGTGTCAATTGAACTTGAGAACCTTGATTTGTAAAGGGCTTGCTATAAGCGCCATAAACTCGTTTAACAGTGCTTGAACTACCGATCGAGAACACAAAATGTCCAAAGTATCGCCATAATGAATCCCAACTCCGCTCAGTGAAGCTTCGTTCACTAAACTCAAACGACCGCAGAAATGATATAAGTCCCTCCAGTGTTTGATTCGACAGATCTGGAACCTATGTCTCTAGCTCATCGGGAAGTTAGTTTGAAATTAATCGCAGAACTACATCTGTATAGTCGTAAAAGGATAGCAGTGTCGTCTTTCTCTATTCCTTTTTTGGATTTTTTTTTCATCTTCTTCTTTCACATCTCCATACAATGTCCTTCACTTCCAAGCTATGGTCCAAATCTCAAAGCTGCTCATCGGGAAGCTGCTGTTTCGTTCTTTTATTCCTTGTTTCGTTGTATTCGTTTTCTTCATCTTTATCTTTTCCTTTTTGGTTTTTCTTCTCAATTTCAAGTCTCAAGAGTCTAACGGCAAGAAGGCGAGTAAATAAAGTAGAAAACAGTATGGAATCAAAAATAAATTAACTTTAAAGTGAAATTAATATACAGGGTGTCCAGTAATTCGTTTTACATACTTTGGGATATGATTCTCGATCATATTCTAAGAAAAAAATTGTTTTACAGTAAAGTCCGTTTCTCAAGTTTGACATCACTTTTTGACAATTTAAAAAAAGGCTAACTTTGGTGTACCCTGACCTGTGTTAAATTCGATATCTCTGTCAATACTGATGAAAGAGACCTAATCTTAGACTCAATTTTTTGTAGAAATAACAACCTTTAAGACTGTATTTAAATTAGGCTTCCATAGGTTTAGGGTTGCCAGATTTTCAATTTTAAGTGGTGTTCAAATTTTCTTCCCAAAACAAAGTTTTGACTTTGAGGTCATTTTTTTGGAGAAAAGGCCTGATAAACATAGAGTTTCTTTATTTTTTACAGATGAACAAAACAATAATAAAGAAAAAACTCAACATTAAGTTAACTCAAAAACCCATACTTTTTATGATACTTGGAAAAATATAAAATGGGAAAAATTTAAAAAAAAATAAAAATAAGTTTTTGCTTTGAGGTTTGTTTGAATAAAACGATAATATGATCACTTTTAGTTGTTTTTTTATGTATTTAATACAAATACAATTATAACAAGTGCTCAAAGCCCCATCCTTCGTTTTGAATCCATGCCAGAGCACGTTTTTGGATTTCATTGTGGGTGTTTGCTGTCGATAACTCTTGTCTTACTTGTAGTCTTGTAATCTTTGAAACTGTATTTAAATTTGACTCCTATAGGCCAAGGGTTGCCAGATTTTCAGTTAGTATAAAGTTCCTGGTATCCTTTGTTGTGCTTTTCTTCAATTTCCATTTAAAAACTCATATAAGAAAAAAAATGTCTGCGTATTCTTCTCTCGTAAATGAAAGCATTTCAAAAAACTCTCTGATCAAACTGCAATCGTGACTAAATTTGACAAACTAATGAACAAATTTGTTTTCTTATTCTTTTATACGACTTATTTACCTATTGAACATTCATACCCCAAATTTAAAGCAAACATCAACAATGAAATCCAAAAACGGGCTCAAGCATGGATTCAAAACGAAGGAGGGCGCTTTGAGCAATTGTTATAATTGTATTTGTATTAAATACATAAAAAAACTACTAAAAGTGATCATATTATTGTTTTATTCAAACAAACCTCAAAGCAAAAACTTATTTTTATTTTTTTTTAAATTTTTCCCATTTTTTATTTTTCCAAGTATCATAAAATGTATGGGTTTTTGAGTTAACTTAATGTTGAGTTTTTTCTTTATTATTGTTTTGTTCATCTGTAAAAAATAAAGAAACTCTATGTTTATCAGGTCTTTTCTCCAAAAAAATGACCTCAAAGTCAAAACTTTGTTTTGGGAAGAAAATTTGAACACCACTTAAAATTGAAAATCTGGCAACCCTAAACCTATGGAAGCCTAATTTAAATACAGTCTTAAAGGTTGTTATTTCTACAAAAAATTGAGTTTAAGATTAGGTCTATATCATCAGTATTGACAGAGATATTGAATTTAACACAGGTCAGGGTACACCAAAGTTAGCCTTTTTTTAAATTGCCAAAAAGTGATGTCAAACTTGAGAAACGGACTTTACTGTAAAACAATTTTTTTCTTAGAATATGACCAAGAATCATATCCCAAAGTATGTAAAACGAATTACGGGACCCTGTATTCGTTACCAAGAAAATTAAAAACAAAGTAAACGATATGCGTCTATCAGTCTTTTCGTTAATTCTTACAGCAAGAGTTCTCAAGAATCCAAAAAAAGCTCAACATTCGACTAAAATCGAAAGATCGCATCGGTAAGTTACAAAATTAAGAAGAACTGACAATAAACTCGTTTGCTAGATCCTACAAAAACTGCATTCTTCAATTGATGAGAAAATGGTAACCCTTAAAGTCCTATTTCATATACATAAACATAACCCGTAAGGCATACCCCTTAACCACTTGAGCACGAATGAAAAAGTTATAGGGAAAGAGATAAAAGCGGATGAAGGTCTTAATTTTTTTCTCGAGCTTTATAAAACGAAGGGTCAGGTCAGAACTAAAGTTAAAATAAGTAAGTTCCTATCAACCACGTCTCAATCAAATTGTGTTCCTTAAGAAACAAAATGAAATTTCACTCTTTATGTCGGGCTTTCTCGTTCACCTGGACCCTTTCAAATCAAAGATTAAACAAAGCGTTCTCGCTCATACAAATCACCTTCAACTCCACACAATAGAAACCCAAGTTATAAAAGAAAAAAAAATCATCCTCTTATAAAGTCAATCAATCACTTTTGGATCCCATCAGGTAAATTCGATTGAGCTTCTCATTCCCACTCCTTACTGAACAAGAAGAGAAAAAAGATTCTTAAATTTAAATTGTAAGAAAAATTCATATTTATTCCCCATGGAAGGCCTTGTGGTATTGAAAATTTCATACGGAGCACGTGTTGAGGGCAACGAATTGAGACATTTAACCCTATTTCCCATACACATCGTATTGGCACTTCCATGAAAGTGTTCACCTTTCGCCTTAAACGGTAGGCAAATGATATTATTTTGAATTTCTTATTCTCCTCAGGGTAAATGTTTAAGACGAAGAACCTTTTTTCGGGGATGATGGCAACGCAACGGCAAGTAGTAAATTACTTTTTATCTCATTTTTGATAAGTAAAAATGAGTGTTAATAGCGTTTTGGGGTTTTAAAATTTACCATCATACAAGAAACTCATTAGAAGATATGTAGCTCTTCGAGTTTGAGTGGGAATGATTATGGGGAATTGGCGTTTCCTTTCCAACTCGATAAATCATTGCAAATACCTTTTTAAAACGGAGCGAGTGTTCAATCTGAGGCAAAGAAGGCATCTGGTGCCGTTGATTGTTGCGAGTTGCGGTAGTCCATCACATTTGAAGATGATGATTCGCACTGAAGTGTGTGTTGACAAAAATTAAAAAAGAAACACATCCTGCCAATGCAAACAAATTGGCATCGTTAATCACACGTCAGGTTGACACTAAATCAGGAGCTGATTCTTTTCTCATAGCCTGTCGAGTGCTGACGACGACGAAACACCGACGCCGACGACGACGCCCGCGTTCATGCCAAAAGAACACACATGTCATGTCTATCTGTCGGAAATCAGTTCACTTTCTGTTAGTGATGCTAGCTCACGTCACACCACGAACGTGCTTGGTGCTTTGAATAGGAAATATTCAAAACCCAGCTGTGCCTTGGATGTAAGGCGACCACAGTAAGTCGGTTAGTACCTACAAAATTCAGATAATTTTCACTTGACACAGAGGGTGAACAGAACGGTATTTGTGAAGTAAAATTTAATCATTTAAATTTGAAAGGATTTCCAGTTTGCCTGGTTTGAATGGCTTAAATTGATTATATAGTCAAGCTTGCTGTAAAGGAGGTCACGAAAAAGCAGATTTAATCCTCTGTTCAATGTTTATGTCTTTGACAAAAAGGATATGAAGTCATAACAGAAAGTTTGGCAACTTTTTTCCTTTTCACGTCAATCGCGAGCGGGAGTAAAATTTTAAGCCTCGTCGTGCATATTAAAGTGATTAATGACGATAAAAATTTGTTTTCAGTCGCCTCCACCAGTGGAATACTTTTGAGAATTCAATATTTAACTTTCTTTACGCGATGATAATAATGTACCTACTTATTGGTCTGGGGAGAGGCGCCGCTTATGTTCGATTAAGTCAAGTCTCCTTAGAGTGCTTTGACGTGGCCTTGGAAGAGTTTCTATTAAAACGTCTTTGAAAAATTGTCTGTTGTGAGTGAAAACGTTTATGTTTGATTATGTCAGGCACCTCACACTTGAGTCTTTTGGCATGGCTTCCGGAGAAAGTCTTTTAAAATGCTTTGAAAAATCGTGTCAATCTCTTGAGATACAATTCTTGTCTCTTGTGGGGATTTCCGCTTTGGTGTCATGTTGTGAGTGTTGTTTTATTATTTGAAAAATCTAAAGGGTTGCCACGAGCATGACCGCAAAAATAGGAAGACATTTTTGGGAGTTTTCTCTGAAGGAAGCAACTTTATTTTGAAGTATTTCAGGACATATTTTTGTATACGCGACATTTTTGGGTCAAAATATTAAAGTTCTGCGATGCATTAGCAATTTCCAAAACTAAAACTACCCCATTTCTGTCTGCAGTAAAAACGTGCTTGAAATTAACACATCACGAAGGTTAACATGATTATGAGGAATTTCCCGTGATATGATCATATGGAAAAAAATTTCTCATTCCAAAATTGTAACTTTCTTTATTTTGAAAAGCTACAGTTTTCAAGCAATTGGAGAGGCTTCCACAATCAATTGATAGTTCCGTCTTTGAGTTGGAGCCACACACTTGAAAAACGCAGTTTGGAAAAAAGCGTTTAGAAATGCTTTGTCTCTAATAGAGCGAAGCAGAATTAACGAAAATATGGAACTTTAAGCATATGTACAATGTACATATTATGTATGTTTATTCGGGTTCTGTATAATGTCATTTTTGAAGACGGTGAACAGTTTGAAACTAAATATACTCGACCGAGTCCTTCGAAATTATATATACTACATCCTCACAGACAAGATTAGGCTGCCCTGAAAGATTTATTTAATAATTGTTAATTTTGCATCCTTTTTCCCCCAATTTTTAGCATATTTTTAAGCCATGTACTGAGCGGCAAAGAGGCAAAATAAGTGCAAATCTGAAAAACGAGCGACAGAGCAAGCGACATCGGTTTTAATTTTTTTATTTCAGGTTTGCCGATTTGGCGTTTTGCTCTTTAGTGTGTGTAAATTTTACAGAAATTTTAAAATTCAAACAAACAATCCTTCCGAAAATTACACTTAACTATTTTATAATAACATTTTAGTGTTTTTCGAATTCGAATGATCCAATCACGAGCTATGATGATGTTCACCAACGGACAACTTTTATCGATTCAATCACTTACCTTTTTGTTTGAAATATTCTGGAAACCTTTATATACGAGGTGTGTTTAGAAGTAAGATAGTATTTTCAGCTGCGTATATAGTGTGGTAGTCGCTTAAAAGCAGTGTACAGGTGCATGACATGCTTCATGATTTGTTGTCCAAAGTGGCAATGCAACACCTACCAGAACTTACAAAATTCAGAACGGTTTGCAACAGGGAGCATTGGATTTGCCTATTTTATTCAGCATTTTCACTGGCATTCTAATTGGTTCTCTTCAACCTGCTATAGCGTACGCCGCCGCCGGCGCCGGCGGCCTTATTCCGTACGGAACAGGCCCAAAGATCGAAGTCATCTGAAGTCTCTTGCAGCTTGACTGTGATAAGATTCAGCAATATTGCGATGACTGGAATTTAAAAATCTGCTTTCAAAAATCTGAAACAAGCCCGGTTGGCTCCGTCTTCATGGAATACGAGAACGAACTGGCGAAAGTTGGTGATCGTTGATCTACATGGTAACCCACTGCTAAGCAAAATAATAGGCATCTGGCTAGACCAGTATCTATGTTTTAACAAACATATGGATCCGGTTCTGGCCAAGGCTAGAGGAAATTTGAGGGTAGCAAACTACATGGCCAATGATTTTCTATGGGTGTTCCGTGTGGTTCAGCGTTACAGCGTCTCATCGACCACAATTTGCTATTAACCCTTAGAAGCATAAATTTTTTGAACGATCCTATCATCATGAAAATTCTTACACTGGAATTTTTGGGGTCGCTGATTACGTCAGATTTTCGAAATTCAAGATGGCGGATCCAATATGCCCGACACCGAAACGTAACTCTACGAGAATATTGATATAAATTTGTACTCAGGGGTTTTTGGGGTCTATGATTACGAAGTTGAAGTCAGATTTTCAAAATTCAAGATGGCGGATCCAATATGGCCAACGCCAAAATTTAAAAAAACAATGAATTTTTCGAACTTATCTGTTCACGTCGGCTGTTTTGTATCGACTATTTCGAATTACGCGAATCTACCATCGGGTTCGTAATCATCGACCCCAAAAACCACTAAGTACAAATTTTTATCAATATTCTCGTAGAGTTACGTTTTAGCGTTTGCCATATTGGATCCGCCATCTTGAATTTTGAAAATCTGACTTCGGATTCGTAATCAGCAACCCCAAAACCCCTTACTCACCAAATTTCCAATTATTTTGTTGGATAGATTCTTCAAAAATGAATTCTTAAACGTAATTTTTTTCAGTTTGTTTGTTTATAAATCTTATATTATAAACAATTATGCCTTTTCTTTTCTACGCGCTCATCCCGAAAACGAAGATACCTCCAAAACAACTTCTTCTACTCAGACTGATCGCCCTGTTTCGCCTGTGCCTACAATTGTACGTTTCAACAGCACTTGGACTTTAAGCGACTGGAATACAAGGCTAAAAAAACTTAAAAAGATCAATGAGTTTGATCCATATTTATTAAATAACTTACCTATAAACGTAGACAGCTCCTGGATTTCAAATGTTTTTATGCGTAAATATAAAATAACCATAACAAATTGTAGTCAGATAAACTCATCAAGTTATAAACTTTATATCCCTTGTAAATACCAATGGTTATTTAGTTCAAATAATGATAAACCCTTATATTTACAAGATAGTATACAAATTTCTAAATGGGCACATAAAAACATTAAAATTAATCATGAACGCCCCAATGTAATAATCAAACGTGCTCATATACATATTAAAAATAAGAAAGAACGCCCAAATGTAATGAATATATCCAATAATAAAAAGAAAATTGTAACTAAACTTAAAACCTTCCCTTCCGATAGCAGCCTTAACCCTACACAAAATCCATCTACCTTTAACATCCCTCAAAAATTTATAACACCTCAACGAAAGCGACTCTCCTTTAATACTGATACTAGCAGGCCTTATCCAAATTTTATCCATTCCCACACTATTAACCCCAAACCCCAATCTTCTACTTCTCCCCCAGCCCTAGACCCAATGTTCTCACCAGTTGCTAAAATAACTTCCAAATTTGCCACCTCTAAGACTACTGGTGATGAGTTTAATGGTCGTTATGTGATGTCTAGATTACGCGACAATAAATTATACGAAAATGTGCGTCTCTACCTCTCATTTCTCTGTAATAAGTCTGACAGTCTGTGTATCAATGGAAAGACCAAAATGAATGTCCTTGTTTCCATTCAAAAAGAAGGTCTTCCAACTGATCCTATCGCCCTCAGCAAAATATACCATCGTTTTCATGAAACCTTGAATATCTCTCCATCCACGGTAACTAAGGACCTCGCTACTTACGCCTCGCACTTACATACAAAATGTCTTCAATCTACTCGTCATAATAACAAACCTTATCTTTAACTCTAACATCTCACCATTTTCACCTACATCTATCCTTTCTATCTACTACCAGAACGTTAGAGGTCTACGTACCAAAACTTCAAGCGTGTATCTCAAATCCCAAATGCTTCCTTATGACATCTTTGCCCTAACTGAAACAAATCTCTGCTCTGATTTTCTGGATAATGAATTATTTACATCGGATTTTTCCGTCTTTCGTGCTGATGGTCAAGTTAATGATTGTGCTGCTAATGGGCGTGGTGTTCTTTTAGCTGTTCACAATCGTTTCACCGCTTCTTTAGTCCAAACTTCTAAGTCACCCTTGTTCGAGTTCGTTTGCATTAAATTGTCTATCTCTAAGCATTTTCTTTATCTTCTTTGCTGTTACATTCGTCCCTTGCAACCTAGTCCCGTCTATCAACAATTTGTGGATTCCCTTAGCTCTTTGATTGAAGAGGCCTCATCAAACGATGACTTTATCATCCTGGGCGATTTCAACTTACCCTATTTGAAATGGATACCTTTTGAAGATAATTCACACTTTATTCCCTCTAATCCTTCATCTGAAAAAGAATTTCTCTTCACTGATAGACTTCTGGAGTTGGCATTATTCCAAGTAAGTGATGTTTGCAATAATTTAGGCCGACAACTCGACATCGCTTTCTCCTCAGACCCATCTAACTCCGTTGTAACTAAAAGTATCCATCTTCTCTCCACCCTAGATCACTTTCATCCTCCTCTATCGTTTATCTACTCCCTTGACGTTAGCATTCCAAATTTTGAGTATGAGAACTTCTCCAGCTTCAATTTTCGAAAGGCGGATTTCATTAAGCTTAATAACCTTCTCAACAGTATTAACTTTACCCATTTCATTAACATCACTACTCCCATCGATATAGCCCTTTCCTTTTTTTACACATCCATTTTTGCTTGTCTTGTTCAATGTGTTCCCTATATGGTCCAAAAAACATGTGTTTCATCTCCCCCGTGGTACACAAAAGAGTTGCGAAATTTTAGAAACATAAGAAACAAGTTATGGAAAGCCTACCTAAAATCCCAAACGCCTTTTAACTATTTTCAATATCAACAAGCATCCTCTAATTTTTCGACTTTATGCCAATCCCTCTATCAAACATATCTTAATAAAATGCAAATGAGTCTTATCACTGAACCTAAACGTTTCTACCAATTTATAAACGTGAAGAGAAAATCTGATGGCCTTCCTTCAACATTCGAGTTCCTTGGCACGTCTTCCTCTGACGCTAAAATCATTGTTAACCTCTTTGCTTCCTTTTTTAGTCAATCCTACATTAATACTCCTAATGAACCTGACCTTTCATACCATAGTTTTCTTTCGAATTGTCCACAAACATCTTTAGTTTGTCTCAATGTTAGCTCTCTTACAGTCCGTGATAAGTTAAACTTACTGGCTGATAACTTCTCACCTGGTCCTGATGGTCTCCCAGCAACTTTTCTTAAAAAATGTGCTAATGCGCTCTATGACCCCCTAACCAAACTTTTTCAACTCTCCCTTTCTCAGGCAACTTTCCCTTCTCTTTGGAAAGAATCTTTTATTTTCCCCATTTTTAAAAAGGGTTGTAAAAACCAAATCACAAACTATCGGCCAATTGCTAAGCTCTCAGTCATCCCAAAGCTCTTCGAAAGTATAGTATATGACTCCCTTTACTTCCACTGTAAATCAATAGTTTCTCCGTTTCAACATGGTTTCTTAAAGGGAAGGTCTACTACGACAAACCTTACTCAATTTGTCTCATTAACTCTCAAGGCACTCGAACAAGGTCATGATGTAGATGTTATTACTACTGATTTCAGTAAGGCCTTTGATAAGATAAGTCATCAAATTATCTCCATCAAACTCAATGCCTTTGGTTTTCCTCCTCTCATTATCGACTGGGTCAAGTCATACCTTGACAACCGTACATATAGAGTTGCTTTCAGAAACGCAGTCTCTGATCCAATTTATGCATCTTCTGGTGTCCCCCAAGGCAGCCATCTCGGTCCACTCCTATTTGTGCTTGCCATTAATAATGTGGCTAATATCATTGCATTTTCAAACCTCTCTATATATGCCGACGACATTAAAATAATTAAAATAATCTCGTCTTCCCAAGATTCTTCACTCCTTCAACATGACCTTGATTCTTTTGTAACCTGGTGTAGTAAAAACTTTCTGAACCTTAACGTTAGCAAATGTCAATCAATTACATTTTCCCGTAAACGCTTACCATCTTATCCTCGAATCTATAATTTCAGTAATGTACCTATACCTATTGTTTCCTCTATTTGTGATCTTGGAGTAATTTGTGATAAGGAACTTAATTTCCACTCACATATTGATCGTATTATTGCGAAAGCAAACTCTTCCCTAGGTTTCATCAAACGGTGGTCTAAAGAATTTTCTGATCCCTATGTTACCAAATCATTATTCATAACATACGTTAGGCCTATCCTAGAATACGCCTGTCAAGTATGGTCTCCTTACCAAATCACCCAGTCCCTTAGAATTGAAGCTGTACAGCGGAGATTTCTCAGATTTGCGCTGCGTAACCTACCTTGGTCCAACCCCGTCATTTTACCCCCTTATGAAGATCGATTGCTCCTAATCGACTTACATACCCTTTCTCAACGTCGCCGCGTTGCTGACATTATATTCGTCCACCAGCTTATTACTGGTACCATAGACTGTCCGGCGCGGCGTTGCTTGAGTTCATCAACATCAATGTTAACTCACGTAACCTAAGATCGATCTCTTTTTTTCGCATACCTACTCATCGCACCAACTACGGTCACTTTAACCCTATTTGCAGAATGCTTCGTTTTGCGAATGCAGCACAAGACTCCTTTGATTTTTGCCTTAGTTCCTCTGCCCTTAGAACAATCTTACACAACTCCCCTCCCTAAGCCTTCAAAATAAATTTATTTCATTATTGTTAAGTTAGTTTTTTTAAGTAATCTTTTTTTTGTATATATGTAAGTATCATGTTTATTCACTAATGCGCTTGCACTAAGCTAAATAAATAAATAAATATGCCAATTAGAGCGTATTGTTACGTTCTTACATCCCTCAAGTAACTGAAAAGTGCAAAAAAACCGTATCGTAATCTGAATAGAAACATTCAATTAAATCAAAGTGGTAACGTGGGTTACCAGCATGCTTCTAAGGGTTAAGCCTGTTGTTATACTTTCCCCTGCTGCTGTAACCTCTAAAATGGTTGGTGGCTTTTTAAGTGGGTATTTCTTTGTAGAATTAAAAAAAAAATTTATAATATTTTTAAGTATTTTTAAAGTGCAACTATTAAAGAATATGTCGTCTCTTTCGGAGACAAATGTATTTTACTGACCCTCATCCAAACTGACTCGGCTTTATAACGAAACTTTTGAAAGCGTTTTCCCGAAAACATCTTTTTAAAAACTATGGCCACGAATTCTTAAGTTCTAGTGGACCGATTTACCAACAATTTTTTGAGAGTTTTCTGTGTAGTTTTCTCTATGGTCATAGCGACATTGTTTTAGATTGATCGTCGTTTTTGTTTTTTGTTTCCGATTGCTTGGAATCGCGGCCAGGGTCACCTGCAAACTTTCTGAGACTCCTCACTTCATCGGCTACTATTTATGTATTTATTTTTTTTTTAATTTTTAGCTTTTTAACTTTTCTTTTTCTGTATCCTTTAAATGTTAATAGCTAATAACAACTTATAAAAAAAAAAAGTGTCGTAAACACTTCGAAAATCACCTGAAATTCATGATTCTAGACCAGAATATTCCCTCATGCGAAAAATGTCACATGACGTATTTCTTTTTAAGATCTCTTTTCTGCTTATCTTCTAGTCTTCTAAAAGGATCTCATTTTTTGTAGATGTTAACACATATCATACGCCAAACAACATGCGCCGCAACATCAACCTATAGTTCCCTCAGGACATCGCACCAATTCCTGGAACCAAAACAACATCAACCTATGAATCCCATAGGTCATTGCATCAGTTCTTGGAATCACAAGCAGCAAGTGCAGTTGTCCCAGACGCCCTATTTCAACTTCAATCAGCATAATAACATAATAAATACTTGTGTAAGTCAGTTCTAAGGTTGGGTCTTATTTTGAGTTAATTTTTAAGTAGTCACAAGTTCTGACAAATGAAGAGTTGAATATCGAAATTTAAAATTTGATTTTTTTTTAGGAAAGTAAATTAAAATTAATTTTACTAATATTGTCACCGTGAATAGACCGCTCTCATTATTATATCCTCTTGAACCAACATACATTCCAAGTACATCCTCGAGTAATCCTTCGACTCTTGATATATTTCTAACGAATAATGCTGTACACTTCTCTCAACCTGTAACTATTAACGCTCTGAGTTCAAATCACCTGCCCGTTTGTACTGACCTACAGACTAATTTTTCTAGAAACAATTCACATACCCATTGTAACTTTTCCGCTGCAAATTGGGGGAGGTATCGAACCTACATATCTGAAAATTTGTATGAAGGTAATTTATCATTAGATACGGTACAGTCATTCGAACAGATAGACGTGATTACCGATACATTTGAAAAAACAATCAAGCGTGCCGCTGAGCTATCTATTCCAAAGACCCAATATGCCTTTCAAAACTCAAATCTCACTCCGCTGCCAGATAACATCTTGCACCTTATTCGTCTGCGAAATTCAGAGAGGAGAAAATGGATTCGGTATAGGTTGGACACATTTAAAACCAACCTTAGAATCCTAAACTTTCAAATCAAAAATGAAATCCTCATGTTTCGAAATCAAAAATGGAACAACCTGTTATCTGGTTTTGACAAAGGATCCAAACCGTTTTGGAAAGTAACAAAAATAATTAAAAAAAAAAGGCTCAAATATTCCTCCCCTTAAAGTGCAAAATAATGTATTTGTTACTCAGGAGGAAAAAGCAAATATTTTAGCTGAAACTTTCAGTCAAAACCATACAGTTTCTGCACACTTAAGCGACAAACTGAAAGCCTAGTTAAGGAAAAGCTTGAATCATGGAGTCCTTCTATTAACCAAACAGGCATTTTAATAAACAACAACCGTTTAGTGAAAGATTTAATCAAAGAATTGAAAATAACAAAATCTCCTGGCATGGATGGTATCAGTAACCGACTGTTAAAAGCTTTACCTCCAAAAGCTATAACTTATCTAACTTTTCTGTTCAACGTGTGTATTAGACTCTGTTATTTTCCCGAAAAATGGAAAATAGCCAAAGTGGTTCCAATTGGTAAACCTGGCAAGCCAAGAGAGAACCCAAGTAGCTATAGACCTATTAGCTTACTAAGCACATTAAGTAAAATGTTCGAAAAAGTCATAAAGGATCGCTTATTAATCCATGTCGAGGAAGCTAATATTTACCCTTTTGAGCATTTCGGTTTTAGAGCAGGTCACTCCACTAATCATCAAATACTTAGAATAAAGCAGTATGTTAAAAACAGCCTTAATGCAAGACAATCGACTGGCTTAGTTTTGCTAGACATAGAAAAAGCCTTTGATACAGTGTGGCACGACGGACTTGTTTACAAACTAATTCTGTTTAATTTTCCTGACTACCTTATCAAAATTGTTTGGAACTTCTTGAAAAACAGAAAATTTTTTGTTAACACTGGAACTGCGAAATCTTCCATGCATGATGTTTGTTACGGAGTTCCACAAGGTTCTGTGCTTGGACCCATCCTTTTCAATATTTTTATGTCAGACCTACCTCATTTTGAAAACAATACAGAACTGGCCATGTTTGCAGATGATACTGCTCTCTTTACCTCAAGTGTTCTTCCTCAGGAAGCGCTAAACAGTTTACAGTGTTCACTTGACACTCTTTTAAATTTCTTTACAAGGTGGAAAATAAAAGTAAATGCTAACAAATGTCAAGCTATATGGTTTACTCGACGCAGAAAACAAAGTTTCCTTCCCCAAACCACACTTAAAATAAACTCCATTGACATCCGATGGTCTGAACATTGCAAATACCTTGGTGTCACATTCGATAAGAAACTTACTTTTGAAAAACATATATCCATCACAGTGCACAAAATAAATCTTTTAGTTAAAATACTATATCCGTTTATCAATAGAAGATCTAGACTAAGCATACATAATAAAATCTTAATTTTTAAAACTGTATTTCAACCGGTTCTAACGTATGGTGCTCCAGTATGGTTTGACTGTGCGGAGACACACATAAAAAAGCTTCAAGTAAGCCAAAACAAAATCCTTAAATTAATGCTTAATTTGCCATGGTTTTATTCAACTGCTAGGCTCCACGATAGAGCAAATATGAATCCAATTAAATTTGTTCTTTACAAGCTACAAGAAAAGTTTTTTGAAAGATGTACTTATTCAGATAATGAACTTATACTTAACCTTTAACTTATGCGGTTTTCGTATACTTGGGTTTTTGTGCAATTTTAGTTTTTAAGTGTTACATAAGGGTTTTTTCTTTGTAGTGTTTTCCCTTGAATATAATATTCTCTATTGCTTTGTTTGAAATCTTGTCATAAATTTACTAAAGGTATTATAGATGTAAAGAATAAGGTTCTATAACTCTAAAACTGTGTATCTAATTAAAATTAAAGATGTAAACTTTAAACTGCAAATAAAAAAAAAAAAAAAAAAAAAAAAAAAAACAAAAAAAAAAAAAAAAAAAAGAGTTGAATATCGAAATTTAAAATTTGATTTTTTTTTAGGAAAGTAAATTAAAATTAATTTTACTTATACTCTCACCCTCAGTACCATTTTGTAGTCTTTATAGAACCTTTCCATTAGCTGTGTGCAGATTATTCGTTGCATGATTGTCTTCTGCAATAGTAGATTTGATTTGAATTTCTCTTTCATACTAATTAAGTCATATCCAAAGCTTACTCCACCCTTAGATTTATCAAAAATTGGCACTTAAGTGCTTTGAAAAACTTATTAATCGTCCTTCCAATGGTGGCTCCTAGTCCTGCGGTTCATGTATCTAGGACTGAAAACGTTAGGCTTCGTTTTCTGTTCCTTGCTGTTACGGTCTCTATGATGTTACAACCACCACCTTCTATCCTATCTGAAGCGTATTTTAATTTTAAATCTTCGCAACCTCTCAAAATCCGTAAGGATGTGTTTGACATCATTTTCATTCATCGGTCTCTTACATGTGTTACTGATTTAATCTCCTTCAACACCAACCCACGATGTATTAGACTTACACGCCTTCTTAACCATCCTTCTCATCGAACATTTAATGGGCTTAAGGAATCGTTAACCCGTGTGCAATGTTTAATCAAATCAAACCCTTTCTTTTTCAATTTCAGTGTCTCAAATCCTGTTAAAAAAAAAAACTAACTAATGTACACCATGTTTTCGCCTTTATAGTTCTAAAATTAAATTAATATTAAAAATTCACTAGCTTCTTAGATTTTACTTAAATGATGTTTAAAAGCAGCAGCACACATGTTGTGCTTTACTGTTTCTAAATTTAAAATTGGTTGTAAAAGCTTAAGTAACTACTCATCACGTTTATTCAGTTCGAGGATGGCTATGGTTAACTTATATGATTTAACATTCCTTACACATACCAAGTAAAATCGAATATCGAATCGTTGTTTTGTTTTGTATTTCATTGAAATTCTTTCGTGCTAACCGTTTACATTGTTATGCATCTAAGTTTGACATCTCTCTACTTCAACCTTCAGCATCCTATACCCTTCATCATCACAATGAATCACGCAACACCACAAAGCCAAAATCTAATTTATAGCTCTTATTGCATGGCTTTGCTTGCATTCGACACTCTGTCACACATAATGCATTTCAAATTAACAGCATATCGTATCAAGCATTTCTCTATGACATGAGAATATCGTTATTGAAAGATAAGGATATCTCTGACTAGAATCCCTGATGTCAGCTACAACATGTAATTTTCGTATTAACATATTAATGCCAATGTGTGATGCATAGTTGATTCAGAACACTAAACTTAAATCAAAATTCGGTATAGCAACTCGTATAAATACATTCATAGTTATGAAATAAATTTTGTCCATTTACATTGCAGAGATGTGTTTGGTTGGAGCTGTAATGTGGAGTATGTGAATGTGACACAACTCGTAAGTTCATTACTCTTGGAGAAGTAATTTTGTCGGTTTTTTTTTCACAGGTAAACTAGAAAGGTTGTCGACCTCATCAAAAACAATGAAACAAATTACTGGATGAAAGGCCTTCAAGGCACACTCAGTCGTGCTTCATCTATTTCCTCTTTCGTCTAAGATTTTTCAGTTCAAAACAATTTCTCGTTAAGAATTTTCCTTTTCCGCTCTGTTTTAATGGAAATTAATTGTCTGCTATGCGGACAACAAAAGTCAACAGAGCTAAATGAGGAATGAAGAAAGCACGGCGAATGTGAGAGAAAAGTTAAAATTAAATCTGGAGCTGGGGTTTTAAGCATTTACTCATATTTGAACGATGTCTTAAATTGTTCACAAAATTATTTATTGTGGAGAATAATACTAACAGAGCTAAATGAGTTCTAAAAGAGCTCTCTAGACTCTAGGTCCTTAATGTTACATGGTGACGCTTGACGCAGAAATGAAAACGGCCGCATTCATAGGCTTTGGCCTAAGAATCCACAACATTGTTCATTTGTTCATGTGTTTGCATGCGGCGGCGGCGGCGGCGGCTTCTGTAATGATGACGTAAACAAACCAATGGAGTTAACGTAACTCCACCCTAATTAAGTGTAGAGAACTGACAAGCCTGATGAAAATAAAATAGTATAAGAATGGAGAGCACTTAACGTAATCATGTCGGTCAGCGAGCGTATGGAAGTGAGAGTCCGCTTATGGGAAAGCTATTCTTGTAGTTGCAGGTGACGTAACATTTGATCTTCTCGCTTTACAAAGAAAATACATTCACGAAAAGAAAGCAGAAATCGGCGTGGAAATGGCGAATGAAGATAGAACCGATGAGGAACGATAGGAGTCGGAAAGCAGTGGGTGCTGAACTGTTAGGCTGGTTGGAAACCTCAGCGAATGTAGAAACCGAAAATACGGTGAAGTGAACTACTAAGTCACACAGATCATCACTGAACACTGATATTTCAACGCTTTTCTCCACAAGATTGGAAAAACAAGAAGCCTTTCGTTCCACGAAGATTCGTTGACAGACGACGCAACGCTTACTCTACAGTGTTCGAGTGCAGTAGATGGGAAAAAGCAGAAATCAGCCCAAATAATATCATTCAGATGATGATAAGAAACGAAGAGAGTTGGAAACGAATTCGAAAGCACTTAACGCAGATTCTAAAAACAAAAAAAAAAAAGAAAAGGTAGATGAGGAACTAGAACCTATGCAACCAAGACAGAAACTCCCGTCGAAGAAATACGAATGTGAACCAGAAGAGGGAGATCAGTGAAAGAATTTCGGAGTTTAAGCCGGTATGCCAAAATTACGACACCTTGGAGAGTCTATAACATGGGGAAGTACGGATACTTTCTTAACCCTTAAACCCTACCCTGGGGTCCAGCGCCATTGCAAACATAAATTTTCTTGAATTTTTTAAAAACTAAGCCATTCACACCAGTGCCACCCATGGAATTCTCATATTATCGCAGCAGACGTCTAAAAATCAGTAATTTATTAATTTTCGAGTGGTGCAGTTGAAAATATTTGAGCTTCAGGGTCCCATAGACCCTAGGGCAGTGATGGTTAAAGTTTTTGAACAGTTTGACAATGTTTCAAGACGAGCGAAACGATGGCCATTGGCTATGTTTTATAGGATCTTAAATATTGTTAGTGTGAATTCGTATGTCCTCCTCAAAATAGCGTCCAATAAAACTCATAATAAGTCGAAATTTCATAAAAAAAACTTAGCCTTGGAACTCATTAAACCCCAAATGGAGGAGAGGCTTACTTGGCCAACTTTGCCACCCAATCTCCAGGTCCTCATTGGAAATATTTTAAAAAAGAAGCGACCTGTGGCTGAGTCAACATTTTCAGTCACTACAAAAAATAGATGTGCCGTGTGTCTACGAGACAAAGACCGCGAGACTAAAACACGATGCAGCAGTTGCCGAAATCCACTTGGTGGCGAACATAGCCGCTCAGTGTGTCATAATTGTTTTGATGTAAACTTTAAAACATTTTTCATAATTAAACCTTTCTATCTTTTATATTAGTAAATAAAATTTTTGATTAAATTGTTTTTTTTATTTAATTGGGGCAAAAACTTTTTGGGGTCCCTAAGACCCCAGGGTAGCAATAGTGTTTCTCCCGGGATGGGTTGGGTTTAAGGGTTAAAGCGTAAAAATTTTCAAAGGTAAAAAAAGATATTAAAACTAAGTATCTTAAACTTAGGAGTTGCATAATGACGGAGTACAAAGCATAATTTAATATAACTCTACTTATTTATGACGTGAACGAATTCTACGGGCAACTCGTAGACTACTCCGTATTTATTCAACATAAGAATTAGACTCGCAAAAAAACAAAGATTTAGTGGAAAGTATAGCCATATATGATGTGTGACATAATTGTAGCACAAAGTAAGTGAAACAAGTAAGAATACAAGTAAAGAAAACTCAAACAAGTATGGATAATTTGCAATGGTAATCCATTGACAAAAGTAAACTACAGTGGTATATAACGATAACGTATCAAAATCATATGAAAACGAGCTGTTCCGTTAGTGGCTAAGAGCCTGAAACTTCAGCTCAGCTTACTTTACTCCTATCTTTTTCTGCATACAGAGTAAAAAATATAAAGAACAAACCAATCATTTTACAGTAGATATGCGATTTTTTTAAAACGTAACTTTATTCTTGGCCTAGATTCCACAACTTTTAAGACTATCTTCTAAATTCTAGGTACTTTGAAAAACATGTTTAAGAATCTGAAAAGCTACCGAAATTATTTATAAGACGGCATAGGCGGATCCACGGGGGGGGGGGGGGGGGTTTCGGGTCCGGACCCCCCCCCCCAATCGGGAAAATAAAAGATGTTATTTGTAATATTTATCGGCTCCTATTGTTCAAATTTAGTTACGGGACGGAAAAATATAGCATGAGCAAGACAAAAAAGTAAAGGAGAAGTAATATTATAAAAAATTCAAGAACTTTATTGATCATTATTACATTTCATAAAAAACTGAAGTACATGCTACTTCAAACACCAGTAAATTTACGAGGTTTTTTGAAAAATTTCGCTAGAATTTCGTCCACGGCAAATTCAATATGGGTATGGATATTTAAAGAAGCAAGACCATTTAGTCGTTCCTGTCCCATCGTATTTCTCAGGTAAGTTTTGATCCTCCTCAACGTCGAAAATGGTCTGGAGTTGCTGTAGTTACAGGTAGTACTGCCAATTGCCAAGACTCGCAAAATATATCGACATTCTTGAACGAATTGCTACTGATAACCTGAAAAATATCGTCAGATTGATGTTTGCATATGTGTCTCGATCCGATAAAAGTTACTTACTTGTCAAAAAATCGGTTGTTGGATCATGATTGCTTACACAAGTTCTTTTACTGAATATTCATGAAGCGCAATCAGAAATTGTAACATCGCTATTTTTGCACAAAATATAAATTCAGAGAAACGATTTTTCACATTGGTTCTTTGAATGGTTCATCAACGCCTTTCAGAGCGTGCCGTGTAAGCTTTCACTTTTCCCTAAAAGGTGCCTTTTCTCGGATCGCGTCACATATAAACTTTTTTACATGTAAATTTTTGATCGAAAGATACTAACCATTAAGCGCATTTTGGATGTTCTGGCCGTTGGATCTGGATTCGTTGCCTCCACATCTTTTCTGACAGAAAATCTTCTTTCGATTAATCCGTTTAAAAAACAGTTGCCCGAAACTTTGGAAAATGGATTTGTGTTCCGAGAACCGACTTTTGAGTTGAGAAATGAACGTATCAAGAAACGGAATGTAGGAAAAAATTCTGTAGTAGTCTTCAATACTTTGTGCTTGAACGTTGCAACGATTTTTTTGTTGATTGCAACGGCTCGGCGGCGACGTGGCAATTTCATTAACTGATTCCATAATGTGACAGGCGATTTGGAATTCAACAGTCGAAATCGCTGTCAAAAGATGCAATGCATTTTGCGAAGTATCTCGGTCTTTCCACGTTTTGATTTCTTCCAAAGATTCAATAACAGCCGGTTGCAATTCAACGTACGTTCCAACAACTTCATGAGACTGAGCCCACTTGGTAGGACAAACAGGCTTCAACTTTTGTTTTTTTTCCCCCACTTTTGTTTGTCATTTTTGAAATTTCTTGGTGTAGAACGTCTTGTCTTTTAGGCCATTGAAAAAAATGCTTCAATCGCTCCGATAGTTCCTAACGCATTTTTGATTCCTGACACTTCGCACGCTGCATTGACTGCCAAACTAAAGCTATGTGCAGGGCAATGTACATAAATTGCCAGGGGGAAATACGATCTCAGATGAGCCTGTGCACCAATGAATTGGACACTCATTGCCGGAGCTCCATCGAATCCTTGGCCATACATATATGAGCAATCGACGCCAACATCATGTAAATAATTTCTGATTGAATCTGCTAAACCTCGTATACCTATATAAATAAAATTTTGAGTAATGGACCCTCCCCATGCCCAAATCCTGGATCCGCCACTGTAAGACGGTAGTTAAACAGCTATCCTCCAATCTCTGAAAGCGAATTAACATGAAACAGTCTTTTGAAAACACAATCAACAACGAAAAGATGATAAGACGAAAACCGAAGTAACAGTATGTACCCCCGGCTTATTCAAATACGATACGGGATCAGTGTTAAAGGTGATCATTTAATGTACAATAACCCCCTTAAGTTAAACTATGATATAATGTTATAGCGACGTAACGATATGTCGTTTAACGCAACTATGGCTTGTCTTAATTGAATGGGAATGCATACAAACACTTTGGAATGTGGCATAACAGGTAGCATGTTTTCGTTTTGCGGGGGAGTTCGAAGTTCAATTCCCAGAAATATAAAATTGGGTTTTTTGAGCTAATCACAACAAAAAACTAATGGCTGGAACAAATAACTATTTTGAAGTTGCTCAGCCTATCATCAGTTTCAGATATTATTAACATTCCATTGTTTTCACAATGTCTCTGTGAGTTGGTAGCTTTCTATGCGATATTTTTGTATCCCACCCCTAATTGAAAATTGTATTTCCAAGAG
This sequence comes from Melanostoma scalare, assembly GCA_949752695.1. Taxonomy (NCBI): domain Eukaryota; kingdom Metazoa; phylum Arthropoda; class Insecta; order Diptera; family Syrphidae; genus Melanostoma; species Melanostoma scalare. Next base: position 34,676,626 of record OX456985.1, on the reverse strand, counting down.
TATCGCCTTTTGGAGAGCAATCGACAAATTCAAGGAAACAACTTTGCCATAAAAAGTGTTTTCTCATTACGCTTTTGAAACCGTTATCAACCTGTTATTCACTGAAATGCGTTAGTTCAGATTCTTTTTGAACCTTCCCGTTTTTTCTCTTTGAATTATGACTAAGTATTTTTACTTTTTAGCTGACTGACAGTCAGAAAAAATTATAAGCTTGGAATGTAAGAACTTTCCCAAAAAATCGATTTTAATTCTCAGTTTTGTCCTTGCATGAACCCAATACTTGTACCTTTAAAAAAAACAGTAAAGAGGAATGCTACATGCTATTCCTCTTAAATTACTTCCTCGGTTCGCTGTTCATATTCATACAAAATTGCTTTGTTTTAATTTCTTTTTGCAGTGAGAAGAGTGTTCGTTTGCATGCATAAGAGAAAAAGAACTCCTTTGTGCAGTAAGAATGGACAAAAGCAGTAACAGTCAAGCACAAAAAAGAATAAAAGTAAAACAAAAAAAAAACGCATTTCATCACGGTTGACACTTACTAAAAAAAAATATGTGTCCAAAAATGAAAATAAAAATGACCAAACGTAGCTTGAAATGACCAAAATTTTTATGTTGGATCCGATGAAAAAAGAAAGGAAGCGCGTGTTTAAGAAACTATATAAATTTCAGGGTTTGCACCAAAAGTTAAAAAAAATCATGTCACTGTGGAAAACCAAGTAAAGACCACCAAGCAAAACTTAGCAATAGAACCGCACTCATTTTTGAGGATCTGGAAGAGTTACTTGTGTAGACTCAACTTGGACGATTATCAAGAATACCATAATTTAGATCAGAAGAAATTAGGGTCAAAAAATCGTGTGTTAGCTCAAATCAAATAAAACTGAATTTGCAGACGGTCTCGACCCCTAGTAAGCTAGAGATTAGCTTGAAAGGAGAGTGCACCAGCTGCATGATTTAGTCGGGAGAAAACATGTTCATGTTCAATGAATGGAAAATCTAACAACTGCCCTAATTATAGAGGAATACTCCTCCTTAACATCAGATGCGATGTCTTGTCTATGTGAATGTCTGGAAACTCCCCACGTTAAAAAATTCTTACAGCACACGGGACCGGGAGACCTTGGAAAAACCAGCATATAACAGTATTGACAGAAACAAGCTGTGCAGCGTCATGTCTAGTTTCCAAAAACCTTGGTTTTCGGTTCTTAAAACAGATTTAATCACTTAGTCACCACACATGCCGGTCATTTGAAGAAAAGCACGTGACATTTGATATTATGCTACCTGAGTTCTTCCCACCAAAATCCTAGTTCTACTTCAGGGCGACCCCAAAACTCAAAAAACACCTAACTTGGTATTAAGGATTAACTGAGGTTTTTCAAGAGAACTCATTGCGCCTACCTCAGAGCAATCGTTGGGCTTGAACGAACGAACTTGTTGATGCATTTTTTACATAATTCGTAAAAAAAAACTGATTACCTATACATTCTATTTTTAAGGACCTTAAAACTGAAGCGTTTCTCTTATTTCATTTCGTTGACAAAATGACCAAATGGAATAAAAAGTGACCTTGTGACCAAGTGAAATAATAATGACCAGATTTATACATAAATGACCAAACTGGCAACCGTGATTTCATCCCATCGTCAATCGTCTTCATTGCCACCAATGTGAATTTCAAAAATTGAGGATAATGATTAGTGATTAATAAATAACCGGGTAGAAGCCTATATACGTTCTATAGCCTGCTGCTGAAAGGAAAAGAAAAATCACATACAAAAACGACAAGACGGAATCCTAAGCTGAAAGTGTCGCTCTATTTTTCGTTGTCCAGTACGCTGCTGCTTTGCGAAATGTGATCTATGGGTGGAGAGATAGTTATAGTAGATTTTTTTGTACAATTTTTAAAATTCTCCACACTTTTCCATCCTTCATTTTTCTCTCGGTGCAATAAGTAGATGCGAAATTTTGACAGTTCGCTTGCTTGTTTTTATCTTGTTCAATAACAACAACAAGTTTGGCAAAATTGAAGTATATTTTTTGGAAAAGAGATCAAAGTACACCCAAAACAAAAATAACTTAAAAATAAATCAAGAAAAAGAGATGACTGTAGAAAAAGCTTTTGTAAATTCATTTTGTCCATATAAATCAATTTCCCACTTACTTCTGGTGGGAACTTTACAGGGCTTTCGTCGTGGATGTGGAGACCCACAAAAAATTTCGTTTCGCATTAGCAGCCTACTATGGTTAAGCCTAGTACGCTGCTGAAACGAAAAGAAAAATCCCATACAAAAATGACAGGACGGAATCGTAAACGAAAAATTTCGATCTTCTTTTCGTTGTGCAGTACGCAGCTGCTCTGCGAAAAGGGTTTTATAGGTGGATAATTGTAGTAGATTTTTTACTAAATTTTTTGAAATTTTCCACACTTTCCCGTCCATCATTTATCTCCCGGGACAATAAATGCTTGCGAAATTTTGACAGTTCTATTGTTTTTTACTTATTTTGTGCCACAATAATATCAACACTTGAAAAATGGAAGTATATTTTTTGCAGAAAGTGATCAAAGCAGACCCAAAAGAAGAAAGAAAAAAAAAATAAACCGTGAAAAACAAATTATTGTGGAAAAAATTTTTTGAAAATTCATTTTGTTCAAATAAATTAGTTTCTTAAGTTCTTCACTTTGATTATCTTTTTTTCTAAACAGCTGATAATACTCTACACAAACATTTTCCGCTGAGTGTTCGTTGATGATTTCGTCGTAATTGTGGAGACCAACGAAAAATTCCGTTTCGCATCAGTAGCGTACTAGGCTTTAAGTAAGTGACATTGTGTCCTCGGCCAACTTCACAGCCTTCCACTCCATCTTTGGCTCCTAGTAAATTAAGTCCTTTTCATTCATACCAAAATCCAATTCCAATTTCAACTTCCTCACACACAGTAAACGCTATTTGTTCACCCTACTCTTGCATTTCAAGTTGAACACAAAATACTATTTTTAATTTACAACTTGGAGCAACATGAATACCTACACTTTCCAAAAAAAATCAGGTTAAGTATGTTTCCATGCTACATATAAGATATGAATTTCATTCCTTGGTTATATAGAAGACGGCCTGATGTCAGGAAGAAAATGCCTAATTGATAAGCGCACACTGAATATGTTGAAATAGAAATTACTTACATTCTATCAGATGCAACATTCCAGAAAAAGGAATCAAGAATCTTTCCTTACTTCTTAATCATAGCCCCAAGAGGAAAGAGTTCTGTTGAAAATCTTCTTGCTTTATAAAAAAAACTACATACTATGGAAATGTGTACATGTGAGTTTTATATTTTGCAAAAGTTCTGTTTATGAACTTTACGAAAATTGAAGTGGTTCATGTCACTCAGAGCACTCAAGATTTTTCATTTCCTCGAAGTCTACGATACGAATACATCCTAAATATCTAGTAGGTATTTCAATATCTTCATCTGAGAGGGATACTTTATGCGGCCTAATTTAGATTTCATTGAATAAATAAGATTATGCTTCAATGTAGTAGTGGATTTTTTTTTAATTTTCATAAAATAAATATGCTTTCAGAACTGCCTGTCTTATCTATACACACACCCACACACACTACACGGCCTCTTAATTCCTTATTTTTGTGAATGAAACCCACAAGTACACAACTACACATGGCGAAGGGAGTTGATAGAGCCTTATACACTTTATTTGACAAAAGCAAGAAAAAAACAAGCAAATATAAAAAGAAACAGGAAGAAATGTGGAGCTACAATTGAAGTGTAGTTGTTATGTTTCGCTTGAGGGAGCTAATAACTTCTGCTCCGACCCCGTATTCCACACATCTGGTTCATGTCAACAAATTGACTAACATGAGTGTGTACTATGCTTTTCTTCTTCTTTTTTCTCGTTTCCTTTAGGGAATATGAATACCAACTCTGATGGTAATTTTTGTCAATAGAAATATTCAGATTTTGTCATACCAGGTAACATAATTGTTCAGGTATCAACATACAAAAATGAATCTGCGGTACTATGATCACTGAAGAAATCTAGCAAGTGATATGCATATGATTAAATCAGTACGTACTTTTTGTTCCAAGACATGAGAAACTAAGAATAGCATTGCTCTAAATGTATGACTCATCAGGCGCGGATTCAAGGGAGGGTCACAGGGGTCATTGCACTATGGAAAATTTGCAATCAAAAAATGGCTGACTCAACATGACTGACTCAAAATTGAATAAATTTCTCACACAATACTGACTTTTGTATCAATTTCTCTATATTTGGATAGTAGCTTTACTTAATATCTAACATTTGATTACAAGTTTTAAGTAAAAACAATTTATAACACAAAATCCAATCTTCTATTTTGTTTCGCAAATCTGTTGATGATCGCATCGATGTCCAATTCAATGTCGCGATGAATGTGTAGCAATGCAAGACCGGTGAGTATGTCTTCTGCCATAGTCGATCTCAACCAAGTTTTGAGGCGATGGAGAGTTGAAAAGCTCCTTTCTGCAGTGGCTGTAGTAACAGGAAGCGTCACCAAAATCCAAAGCAGGGTATAAATAGCCAGATACATTACTCTATCACACGCATCAAGGGCGGCAGAAACCGAATCAGGATGCTCACCGCCTTTTCAACAATTCAGTTCCAGGAGTGTTAAGAAGCTTCTGGTACATGACTGCTACGAGATTAACTTCTTCAATGTCCTCCTCCTCCTCTGTATAAGAAGTCCGAGGCAGAAAAACTCTCAACCCAAAAAGCTTCATTACGTCTGGAGAAAGCCTTTCGTTGAGGTCCGTTAAAACGTTGTCTAAAAGAGGAACGTAAACTCCCCTTCTAAAATATTCCTCCGGGGTTTGCTCTGTTTGGTAATTATCTCGATGTTTTTGACGAGAAACAACGCGTGGTACTTTCAACTCGACACCCAACTATGTTGCAAGATTTTCAGTTTCAGAAAACAACCGTTGGAAAACAGAATCAGCATCGCTTCTTTTCTTCTCAAGCACAGTTAAAGTATCTTGTATGTAACCGGTTGCTTTTTTCAGATCTTATGATGGTGTTTGCAGTATTCGGCTCAAAGGTAAAGTTACCCCTACAAAAACAATAATTGAGTTTTAAAACTAATAATCAGACAAAAAACTTTGTAGTGATAGCATAAACTGAGGCATTTAATTAAAAACAAAGAGAATAAAGAAGATAGTAAAAAAGCTATATATGCCTAGAACATCATTCAAGCAAGAAGTTGAAATCAGAAACGCTGAATTAAGAAGAGCATGATGAAGGTTTGCCGCAGCAGATGCACTTTTTTCATCCTTCCAATCCGAAATCTCGTCAAGTGCATTACAAATTTTCATCAGCTTTTCACCTTGAAATTGCATGTGTCCTTCGTGATTTTCGACCCATCGTGTCTCTCAAAGTCTTTGAAGAGATTTTCCACCAAGCTCTTTTTCGAAGACGCTGTGCCTTTTTGCTGAAGCATTTGCAAAAGCTACAATGGTTTTCATTGTTCCTGAAGCATTTCGGCAACTCGTGACGTTGGATGATTTTAGCAAAGAGTTGTTCAAAACATGATTATTGCAAGGACAGCGTCAAGCGTGAATTGCCACTTTCATCAACTCATGACATGCCCCTTTCATATCAGACGCCATAACCGAGCAACTGTCTGTACCAATACCAACCAAGTATTGCAAGTCCAAATCAAATTTGTTACACAAATCTATGACAATATGTGCCAATGCCACTCCAGTTAAACGCCGCTCGTTCCCTTCTACATCTTCTGGCCGAATGGCAGAGTAGGCATCGCAAAATGTGATGAAGTCTTCTCTGGTAACTCCGTTCCAGTGGTAGCGAAGTGACAAGCTTAGTTGTTCCGTGTGCGAAATGTCGGTTGTTTCGTCGAATATAACCGAAAAAAATTTAGCCGCTCTTACTCTATTCAAAATGACTTGCTGAATTTCTTCATGCTTCTATCAGTTGATTTTGGACGGTCTTACTGATGTACGTCGCGTTCGCACCTGCAGTTTCTAAATGATGCTGAAGAGTTGAGTCACCAGAATCAATTCTGAAGCGAAGAAGTGCCCTGAAGTTTCCATCGTTAGCTACCGGACTATCTCTGTTGTCGGTCGTATTCAAGAGCGGTCCATCATCCCTATGTCCACGTAAAGAAATATTCTGCTGACCGCAAAAAATATTAGTTTTAATGATAGGTCTCAATCGATCTCGATTTTCTTTGACCTGTGCACCTCGTTGCACATGAACCTGGTTGATCACTTCAGATGCTGGATTGTGGAAAGTCTTAAGAAAATCACTCCCAGTCTCCACCGCTCTCTGATGATATTGATTGCGTTGGTGGACTGTCAGCGCTGCTTTTTCACCCAACAAGTCATCAAACGCTCTAAGTGGTTAGCGAACAAGTCGCTTCAGAGAAGTATTTGTTTTTTTGTAACCTCCTCCTGAGCTCGAAGCAAATAGTACGCAGTACACACAATAAAGACCTTGATCTTTATGGGACAGCACTAGCCAAGAAAACTTTTCCAGATGAGATCTTTGAGCGTACTTCTTTGTTTCCTTTACTTTCTTGATCACAACAACAATTTATTATTTAATATAAACAACAGTTTATTTTTGTTATATTTGACTTTTTTTTATCCCGTGACCCCCTCCGGAAAAAAGTTCTAGATCCGCGCCTGTGACTCATTGAATATATGAATGAAGAACAGTGAACAAGGTAAGATAGCCAGCTGGAGTCACTGAAGCATTCTTGATGGTCACAGTAGTTGTACACCAAGGAAGAATTATGAGTACTCTGCTCTTTTTTAAAGTCCTCGAATCACCTTCTGGAAGATAAAATACATCAATTATTCTTTGCTGACGGTAGAGCCAACATGAGTGAGGATCCTTCGTCCTCGCAAAATATCTTAAAACATGAGTAAAAGTTCCAGAAGGTATAGTGGGTATGGGGTATCGTCTAAAATAGATCCGACTTCTGATCTAGAAATGGCTCCTCCAGACATTTAATTGAATAAAACTGTGGTTCCCATGTGTAAACACTTTAATTATCTATCTGGGATCTTTAATCAATAAATGAGCAACTTGTGATGACGACATCAACCACCAAATAAGTGTAGGGGGCGAGAAAACTCCACGAACTTCTGTAGTAGAAAAATGCCTTTTTGCTTCAGGGAAGACTCTACATCGTGGTTGTACGTCCAGCACTAGCATACTCGCATTAGACTTTGTTAAAGGCAACTGAGATAAAGATTCTCCGTATGACAGAACTGTCGTTCTTTTTGATTGTATAACAAGTGCCAAGATCCCTGTAAGCCTCCAGGTCAAAAATACCATCTTTAAAAAAATGGAGCACGACTGGCTCAGTTGGTATTGTCATGCTCAAGGAATTGCATTTTTACTTTGGACATATTTACAAAATTACACCTCAAGCCTAAAAGGAGATAGCAGATACAATAATTTCTTTCGGAATTTTTAATTGGTCATTGTGCTTCTTTGACGAAACGTTGACGCATCAACTGACATGGTATTTAACGTAGCTCTCAACCGCATAAGTCTGATACTTACCTTCTAAATGCTGGTGTACCCCAAGGCTCTGTTTTGTCTGCGACTCTCTTCCTTATTTTCATAAGCGAACTTTTGTCTGAACAAGCGATCTTTTGTCACACAAACAGTGCTTCAGTGAAATAGAAAGTTGCATTCCTCCCCTAAAACAATTTTGCCGCTAAACCCGCCTCGATAGGAATCCTCATCAGTTTTACCTCGAGGCCAACTTCGGACGAACAGTAAAGCATAGAGATTCATATTTTAGTCGCACCACCCGAAAATGGAATGCCTTGCCAGACTCTCTTTCCCCCAGCATCACAAAAATTGAAAAGCAATGTTGAATAGTGTCTCCTATTAGATCTTCTCCTATTTACCAAAATGTTCGCACTGTGTTTTATAACATTATAAAATCATAACACACACATTAGCACTAATTATATACGGTAAATCAACACGATCGCATTTCTAAACTTTTTTTTCGAACCAGCGTATACCTACTAACGTTTTCTCTAATTCATCCATTGATGATTTTTTTTTATCTCAATATATTCAAACATCTTCCCTGTTACTGTATTGTCGTAGTTTCATATTGTCGTCTTTATAGCTACACTTATTGCAAGTCTGTTTTTAATACAAACACAAACAGCAGGTATGATGCAAACCTCTCTCCTTTGACTAGAAAGTAAGAATATTGCGGTGCTCACAATCGGATCAACAAGTACTTTCCTGTGTGTTTTTTCTTGCAATGGTTACAGAATGAAGTTGATTCCTTGTTTAAAAAAAATAATATTCGCGAAGCTAAAACAGTACCTTTGTGATTTTCAGGATTGAATGACTCTTCATTCCAACAACTTGCATGTGCATCCATAATTTATCGTTAAATGAAAAACATACATCGATACCTATGCTGGCAATATAATTAAAATAATTGATGAAAGCACACTAAGGTCTAAAATCTAAGTGAACAAATAAACATAAGAAAAAAAAAAAACAATATAAACAGGCAGGGGTAGCGCAGTAGCCCAAACGAAATTATAAATTTTCAACAAAAATCGTTGTTATTCGTATAAAACATCGACCATTGTATTTATTTTCTGATTGACTGCCTACAGGCGGTGGCGGTGGGGTGACTAACAAATTGAATGTACATTTAGCTTTCCCAACCAACCTGTTTGAAATGAAAAGCCTATTGCCATCGGGCTCAATTGATTATGTCTATGGAGGTATGGACTCCTGTATAGGAAGTAGATGCGAAGAAAAAATACATAATAATGTGGAAATCACGTTAGATCGAAAATTCAATTGAAGTGGATTTTTTTGTGTTGTTTTTATTTCCGGGGTATACGTGCAAACATTTCAATTGGAAATATTAAAATTTTTTCAAGTCCTCTTGTTTTTAACACAAACGATGCTCAATATTACGTGTTGGTTTGTATCGGATTTTTTGAATGCAAACAAAACATCTGCTTCGCTCTACGCCAGTGTTTTTGCATATTTTCAAGGGCTCATGTTTTTTTGATTCACTCAGCAAGGCAACGGGGGCAGTTGAATCAAACAAAATGAAATTTCCAGAGATGAATTTATAACGACCCTGAACAGTGAAGCGTTCTTCCAATTCAAGTAGCAGTGGCAAATCGCATCTGATTTACACAGGTCAGATGATTTCGGTATAACATAAAGAAATGGAAGAAAAAATACACGAACAATTAGTCAAATATTCAACAAATGTTGTGTTAGATTTAATCTGAGCACCACGCTATATTCCATAGATTTTCATTTTTTTTTTTTTTTGAATGCTTCAAATATTCTTTAGATAAATTGATGGATGCATTGTGTCTACAGTCAACTTACAAAAAACTATAATTGTATACAGAGGCACCACAGAGATGAAGGAACTCTGTGGCCAAGCGCAGTTCTCGCTCATACCTTTTGAGGAGTGGAGGGGATCTTCATATATTTGCAGAATCCGGAACGGTTAAGTGAAATTTGTATCTTAAAAATTCAACGACAAACTGTACTGCGACCTGGGCATATCCAGAGGTGTACGCATCGCTCGGAGACTAAAATGACTAGGACATGTTGAGCGGATGGATGCCAACGCTGCGGCTCCACGCGTTTTAAACATTTACATTTACATTGCTTTGAAACGAAGGGATTGGCCTATTCTAAGGTGGCGGAATCGAGTCGAGGAAGACATCAACCGACTTAGAGTGCAAAACTTGAGAGAATTTGCCTGGTAACGAAATTATAATCGGGAGATGTTGCTTGAGGCCCAGGTTCATCTACCATTGCAATGTCCACCTAAGCAAGAAAGAACAGTAAAGTCAAAACGCATTTTTCAGGGCTGTGAAATTACTCACGTGATTTCCTCACCAAAAATTATTGTAAATAAACGAACAGTGCTACGAACCAAAACTCAATGAACGCATTTCTAGGACCTACATACAGTTATATGCCCATTCCGAGTGGCAAAGTAATAAAGCGATTATCATGGCCGTGGAACACCTCGCGAAAGGCCACACCCATGGAAAAACTATTCGATGTTTCTCCGATTTGAACCTCGAACTTCCACGCAACAGACAGGCCTGCTTACCATTGTATCGCCATTCTAAAGGGTGTTTTTTTAAGGCGTATAGTTTTCAAATGCAATAAAATGCATAAAATTCAATGTTATGGTCAAGAATTTAGCTCTTTTTTAAAGATATGCGTGTGCCATTACGTTTTAAAAATGATTTAAATTTTCGACTACTTTTTGCAGCATTTTGGGCCGTGTGTCAGCTAAAACGTGCCAAACATTCTCTTCCAAGTTGTCAAAATTCTCGGGGTTATTTGCGTTAGCAACACTTGGCATAGCCCCCCGAAAAATGGTCCAGTTGTGTCGAATCGCTCACAGGTTCCAGGCGACAACAGGGATATCGTTTCAAGATATTTTACCGAATATGCGCATGCGCAGTTCTTTTAAAATTATATGATTAACCAAAGCCAAACTAAGCATACCTAAATAAAGTGAAAGCTATCAAAAAGACCAACTTCAAAAAAGTATTGCCAATTTAAAAAACACACGTCTAAGAACAAAGTACCCTCTTTGTCACGACCAAAGCTTATACTAAAAAAAAACCAACAATGTAGAATAGGTTCACTTTATCACCCTTATTACGATTGTCAAAGATCAATTATTTGACAATTGATTAAATCTGCCAATCAATTGGTTTTTCGGTTTTATGAACCACGATTGACAAATTTTTGACTCATTGTGAATATTAAAAAAAAACTTTTGTGAATAGTACGCAATTCGTTTGACATTTCACTTCATCTCATTTCTCATCACTTGCTGCCAGATTTTTGTTAAAGACGAATGCTATTGGGATAAATTTTAATTAAATTCGTTTTGTGTGTGGACCGTGGAAATTGTAGTTTTCTTGAGAGTGCTCCGTTGTTCTCGCATAATCGTCACTTGAATTACGTTTTTTTCGATAATAAAATCCAACTACATCGTAGTTCTTCGAAATTTCACCCAACAGTACAATTACCTTGTAAACTTGGCACAGACGTTACCGAGACGGGTGGCAGAGCTTGTAAATTTCTTGTGCGTTGTCAGTATTCTGATTCTCATCTGAATATCATAAAACAAATTGCCAAAATCATCGGCGAGTCACATGGAAATTGCACAACAATTTAAAATATTTCGTGTTAGCGACGTTTGTCTGTACAAATTCTTTTTTGTTCGGGATACGTACAAAATCGCCGTCGAAGCATCTTTAGTTTCTATCAGCTTATGCAAGGAGGAACAAAGAAGGCGCATATAAAAGAAGTTTATACTTATAGCCCATACGTTGCGAGCGAGCAAACGCCACCGCCACTGTAGCCGCAGAGGATAGCACAACACCATCAGCTCCAAGTAGCAGTAATCTGAAAGGAAAAGGATCGCGAGCAGCTGAAGGTACTCCAACTCATGCTTTTGGGAATCGAATTTAATGTTCTTTAATTAATTCTTCTTTTATGTTTTTTTTTTGGTCAAAATAAAATATTCTCTTCAATAGAAAATGGTTCTTATTTGTTTATTTGTTCTTTTCTTTTTTATATAAATCTTGCAATCGAATCCCTTATTCGGTTGCCCTATGCCCTCAGTACATGCATTTGTTCGTCCAAATCCAGAGGGTTAGAAGCATCGCGTAAGTTTTTTCGAATGATTTCTTGCCTAGGATGGTCTTCTTCCTCAATATCATATTCACCGAAAAAAATTTCTATCGTAGACATTTTTTTAACAAAAATAAATCAACTAAATAAGCCAAAGGATTTTTTACCAACTACAAATTTGGGATTGACTGAAAAATTGATAAATATCAAAAATTTTGACAACCATAATACCGCGAAAAAACGAAAAATGTCGTTCACAATAGACCACAAAAACGTATTTCATTCACTGCTCATCAAAAACTTTGATCTTTGTCAACTATAATACCGCTTTATCAATTTTATTGATAAACGAACATATTTATCAAGTATCGTATTGATATTTGACAACCATCAATTTATCAAATTGTGTTGTTATTTCAATTTTATTTGAATCTAAAACTGAAATAAAGCTCACTTTGAAAGGTTTTAATACAAGATTTTCCGAAAAAACCTGAATCCACAAAAAATATAAAATCTATAATTGATGAGCTTTTTAGTTGAGATATTCCACGTGTTTTTTAATCTAATAAATGAAAAGATTAGTAAAATTTAACAGTTAAAACACTTATTTTATTTCCTCAGATGTACATTTCAGAAGCAATGCTTCCATCGTCAGTGAGATTTATAAAATTAAATTAAATTAAATTATTTGTCAAAAAACTAATAATAAACAAAAATGTTTCTAAACAAAATTACAGTTGAGTTGAGTTGAATCTATTAAAAATTTTTTTGAATATTGAATCTTTGATTGGTCCATCATCACTATTCATTAGATTATTTTTGTTTTTAAATATGTAAAATGATTCAAAAGCATCTAATTCATAATTGCTATTTACATTTCTTATTAGTTTTAAATTTTGCAAACTAAAACTATGACTATTTTCTAGCATATGTTCTGCAACACTTGAAGACCTATTCTAAAAAGATTTAAAGAACATTTTGCACATCTTAAATATAATGAAAAAGAAAAGTCAAGTGTTGCAGAACATATGCTAGAAAATAGTCATAGTTTTAGTTTGCAAAATTTAAAACTAATAAGAAATGTAAATAGCAATTATGAATTAGATGCTTTTGAATCATTTTACATATTTAAAAACAAAAATAATCTAATGAATAGTGATGATGGACCAATCAAAGATTCAATATTCAAAAAATTTTTTAATAGATTCAACTCAACTCAACTGTAATTTTGTTTAGAAACATTTTTGTTTATTATTAGTTTTTTGACAAATAATTTAATTTAATTTAATTTTATAAATCTCACTGACGATGGAAGCATTGCTTCTGAAATGTATATCTGAGGAAATAAAATAAGTGTTTTAACTGTTAAATTTTACTAATCTTTTCATTTATTAAAATCTATAAGCATCACAAAAATAGGAAAAGCAATTAAAATTATTTTTCATTTATTTAATGCAAATAGAACTTAATAAACATAACCATCATCGCGTATTCGAGAAAAAACTCAGCTTAGCTCTCACTGTTTTCGGTGTACGGTGTGCATAGTCCGCTCTACCAGGATATCAATAATAACAACTGCAGACATTTATACACTAAATCATTTTTGCTGATTAGGAAACTTCCTTTATAAGCTAATAATTTTCATTACAATAAACGTGACACATGAGGATACCTTTTCAATCCTCAGTGTTCGTGTTTACACAAATGTGTAAACTACGTGAATATGTGTTTTTGTTTAATTTTGTGTTGAATATGCGTTCCACCATTATGATTATTATTTGATAAGTGATTCAGACAACAGTATATACAATCATGTATACATTAGTGAACGTTAAAATATGGGAAAACTTTCCAACAGGATGTCCGTAATGATCTGGTTATTAAAAATGTTGGCTGCTGTTAGTGACATTTACTTAAATGATGTGGAAAATTATTATTACCTGTTTCTGAGTGCATTGGCTGAATAAGTAAATTAATGGATGGTATCGGCTGTTGGTATGATGTTTAGGTATGCAGGTAATATGCTAGGGCTAGTAACAGGATTGAATGAGCTCACTGGATTGTTTCAATGCAGAGATATTTCAGTTTAGAAAAGAAGATGTGTTGTAGGTATTTGAGTTTCAGTGCAGTGTTTGAACTAAAATTTGGAAATGCAGTTAGTTTAGTTATTAGTGTCAAAATAAATTTATAAGTTGTTAGATAAGCAAAGTAAATAGTTAGATAGGTATGTCTTAGAGGTCAAGGTTCTGGTTTTTTAGATCCTGTGTGGAATCATATCACAGATTGATTATTCAACTTGGGCTCTACACATGTTTTGATTGGCAGCACTGTTCTCATTCTCATTGACAGCCATTTTGCCATCTCCCATGTGATTTTTCTTTTGTTTTTTTTTTCCATTTCATCGTTTAAAAATTGAAAAAGCACGACTATTGGGAACGGGTGTCGAAGTAAAATTTGTAGTTACAAATATTATCCCTTGGATCCTTTTTCGTTGCCTTACTCCTTCGTTGGAAGTGGTTGAGTAATTCTGGGAGAATTAGGTGCAAGGAACAATTGGACTATGTTTTGCAAAAGCTAGCAGCGCAGGTTACCTATATTTTTTTTTATAATTCACGTGTACGACTCCCTGATTGTGACTATCCTTATGCTATCCTATCCTTTTTTAGTAGTCTTACATCCACCAATTTCATTCTCGGAGGCGATTTCAACGTGAGAACCGGCACAAAAGGAACAGTGGACTGCAACTCGGTTCCTCCTACGTCTGTTTTCGAAACGCGATGCTCCAAAGATTCAATCTGTGACAGCAACTGCAAAAGTTTCTTAGAATTCCTTGAGGACATTGATGCATACATTCTCAATGGCAGAGGATTCAATGACAAAGATGGTGAATACACTTTTGTAAGCAGCAGAGGTTCATCTGTAATTGACTACTGTTGCCTTTCATACGCAGCTTCAAATATGGTAGAAGACTTCAGTGTTGGTTGCGAAACCTTCTCAGATCATATGCCATTAATCTGCTCCATAAAATCCACAGAAACAACAACAAGTTCTAGTCACAGAAGTCTTCCTCGGCTCAAATGGTACGAAAACCGATGTATCGCCTACAATACTAAACTCGAGTCTATTGTACGTTCCTCGACGACACCAATAGATTCTATTGATGATCGTTGCAATGCGATAAAAAAATGGATCTATGAAGCAAATGGAGCTCCTACACGACAAACTATTAAGTTTGTGCCCAAGAAGCCTTGGTTCGATTTAGCTTGTTTCTTCGCCCGAAAAACTGCTTTCAAACACCTCAAAGCCTTTCGGAAATTAAACCTTGACGTCTGCAGAAAAAAGTATAATGATGCTAACAAAAAGTACAGGTGCTTATGTAAGACTAAAAAAGAAGCTTATTTTCAAGACATTGCCAAAAGCCTACAATTTGTTTCTTCAGCCAAAGATTGGTGGAAAATTGCCAAGGAGATACGTGGTAACAGTTTTAGTACACTAATAGGAGTTAAAATCTGTGAACTCAAGAACCATTATGAGAAGTTACTAACGCAGTCAATTGATATAGCTACTATCTCGTATGCTCTTCCTCATAAACAAGTACCTGAGCTGGATTGCCATATAGAGCTTCACGAGATATATTCTGCCATAACTGTCTCAAAAGATCACAAGACTCCTGGGTTGGACGGAATACCTTATGAGTTTTATAAAAATGCGAACCCGTCTCTGGTTATGGAAATATATAAGTTATTTAATGAAATCTTTGAAACTGCAACCATACCATCGTCATTTAAAAAATCATTAATATATCCGCTATTTAAGAAAGAAGATGCTTATGTGGTGTCTAACTATAGAGGACTGTCCTTCCTGGACACGCTTTATAAGTTATTTACTACTGAATTGAATTCCAATATTTTTCATACTTAAGCCCACAGAAAACGTGAAGTCGCATAACGGAAATTCAATTCATTATGGTCAATTAGTCTTCTTCCGAGTATCAGTAAGGTATTCGAGAAAGTTCTCAATAGAGCACTGTCCACATGGGCTGAGGACAAAAATATTATTCCAGAAAATCAGTTCGGTTTTAAGGCGGGCCATGATACCATACATGTAGCGTCTAAACTAGTAATCAAGTATGTTCGTATGTTCGTGAGAATTCAGCCACGTTTTTATTTGCTCAACAGTTTTAATGTAAAATTTCTATGATAAATGCTTGAATTGAAGTTTTACCTATCAAATGTTTAGGTCAAACTTCAATTCAGGCATTTATCATAGAAATATTACATTAAAACTGTTGAGCAAATAAAAACGTGGCTGAATTCTCACGAACATACTTGATTAACAATGTTCATATTTTATCAACAATTCAGAATTGTTGACGAAACACAAACGTTATTAAAGTATCATAGACATGTATGTTTCTAGTATCACAACCGTTGTTGGTTAACAATGAAATTGAAAATGACGTTGTTGATTTGAGCAATGAAAATTGTAGCATTTAAATAAATAAAATGAAAATGCCAGCTTGTTCAATTTAAGTATGTTCGTGCTTGACGCAAAAACAAACAAACTTCATGTTTGATTTTACCAAGGTTTTTCTTTCGGTGTATACGCTCTTTTCATCGATCTAAAGGCTGCTTTTGACAATGTTGATAGAAATGCTTTATTCTACAAATTATCTACTCAGGGAATCTCTTCGAAGATGATTGCTATTTTAAAATCTCTTTATGTGGACACTGCTGCTGCTGTTTGGGATGGCTCTAGCTTGTCAGATTTCTTTTTTACCAACAAAGGTGTCCGACAAGGTTGTGTACTGAGTTCGCTTCTCTTTGTCCTCTTTCTAAATGATCTACATGATGAACTACCTATTGGTCTGTTTTTAGATGATCTTCAGATTAACGCCCTCTTATATGCTGACGATATTGTCCTCTTATCGGATAATCCTGCTTATCTACAAAAACTTATTGATAGCTTTAGTACATACTGCAAAAAGTGGAACCTTGAAGTTAATCCTGGCAAATCGGAAGTAGTAATTTTTCGAAATGGGGGGCGAAGAGCGGCTTGTGAAAAATGGTTCCTCAATAATGCCGAAATAAATGTGTCAAACCAATATAAATATCTAGGTGTAGTTTTCAACCACAACATGTCTTGGAACGAGCATCTCAATAATAGATTGGGATCATCTAAGAACTCCTTAAATTCAACATGGTGCAAGCTACTGAGAAATAAATCCGTCCAGCATTCTACAAAATTCAAAATATATGATGCTGCTTCTAGAGCTATAATGCTGTATTGTGCTCAAGTATGGGGATATCGTGAACACAACCAAGTTGAAAAATTGCAACGATTTTTTATAAAAAGATGTTTCCTGCTACCGGATAACACGCCGAACTATGCTTTGCACATCGAAACTGGTTTACCTAAAGCTTTTCTTACGTCTCTTAAGCTTCATTTTTCATATATAAGAAGAACCTTATCTCTTCCAAGTGGTAGACTACCAAAAATCTTATCAGAAGCCATTATTATGAAAAAAACCTTCTGGGCTAAGGAATGGTTGGATCTATTTCATAGTGCGTCGATTGACTTTTCTTTCGACGTAAGTTCGCTTGATTGGCATGGAATGCATAGTATTCTACTATCAAAGCTTAAAGAAAAACACTGGATTGAATTTACCACCAGCGCCACACAGTCCCAATTTCATGATGAATATTGCAACCTGCTTTACTCCGAAGTACCAAACTATTTTGATGACTTTAACTCTTGTGATGTGATTTCAATCGTCTTTAAAGCTCGTTGTGGACTTCTCAATCTCAATGGAAGAGCGTTCCAGAAAGATACTGATGGTATATGTACAGTTTGCAACATGGATGCATCGGAAAACACTTTCCATTTCGTCGGAACCTGTCCAATCTATAAAGGCTATAGAAGAGCATTTCTGGGCAGCGACGTGCTCTCCCGCTCTCAACTTCTCAACGTTTTGAATGGCAACTGCTACCTTAACCTATACAATTTTCTAAAAGCTGCAATCAAGTATCGCAACCTAATTTTAAACGAATTTTCGTAATTAATGAAATTAAATCTACTCACTAAACTTAATTTTTAATTTACCTCTTAACCTGACAGGCAACTTAAAGTTATTGTCTTAATTAATTTTTATACCAGCATACACTGTTTATGTAAAATCTTTTTTGAAATAAAATTATATATCTATCTATCTATCTATCTATCTATCCTTATGCAGAGCTTAAAACAGTGCAGTGTTAAGATTTAAGGATAGGATAAGAAAAGACATTCCGATGAACGTTATTCTTTAATTTCTATGCATTATAATGCCTGGAAAAAATTAAGTTCGGTAAAGCACTCCACATCCGGGTTGAGCGACTAATCTTTATACTCAACTGTACACGCAAAATTGGGCTGAAAGGAGAACTGTTACGTATTCCTTGTGAAGTGGGTATTGCGGCTAGAGCACTGTATGTTGAAATAATAATAAAAAAAAAAAAAAAGAGGGGCATGAAAAGTTACGACGATGTTCTACAGTCTAGAGAATCAATTCAACATTCAATTGAACGGTGACAGTTTAATGCTCAGTTAAACAGACAGGCGCAATGATGTTTGAAGAGCACCTGACCAGATAATATGAGAGTTCTACTCGAGCTTTGGGTGGATGTGGGCCTTATAAATTGTAGCCAGATCAGAGGGGAAGACAAGTTACTCGAATCGTTTGAAAAATCCTAGGCATTTTGGAGTGTTTTTGGCGACTTCAAATATGTGGTAGTTCCGACGAAGATCGTCGTTTACACAATACCAAGTATTGACAGCTTTCCGGGGTCTTGGATGCAGGAGTCATTGATTGATAGCGCCAATGAAGGAATGTTTAACTTTAACGACAAGAGACAGCATTGGGTTCTTGAAGCATTGAATTCTACTAGGTTTTTATTACCCTATGTAACAATGCTGTCGAGGTAACATTTCAGTGAGCTAATCACACGCATCCATTACCGATCCACATCCAGAGAGAAGCTGCGAGTAGAGTCGTCAGCAAAAGAATCTAGTGTATTGCCAGTTTCTATCTATCTATCCTTATGCAGAGCTTAAAACAGTGCAGTGTTAAGATTTAAGGATAGGATAAGAAAAGACATTCCGATGAACGTTATTCTTTAATTTCTATGCATTATAATGCCTGGAAAAAATTAAGTTCGGTAAAGCACTCCACATCCGGGTTGAGCGACTAATCTTTATACTCAACTGTACACGCAAAATTGGGCTGAAAGGAGAACTGTTACGTATTCCTTGTGAAGTGGGTATTGCGGCTAGAGCACTGTATGTTGAAATAATAATAAAAAAAAAAAAAAAAAAGAGGGGCATGAAAAGTTACGACGATGTTCTACAGTCTAGAGAATCAATTCAACATTCAATTGAACGGTGACAGTTTAATGCTCAGTTAAACAGACAGGCGCAATGATGTTTGAAGAGCACCTGACCAGATAATATGAGAGTTCTACTCGAGCTTTGGGTGGATGTGGGCCTTATAAATTGTAGCCAGATCAGAGGGGAAGACAAGTTACTCGAATCGTTTGAAAAATCCTAGGCATTTTGGAGTGTTTTTGGCGACTTCAAATATGTGGTAGTTCCGACGAAGATCGTCGTTTACACAATACCAAGTATTGACAGCTTTCCGGGGTCTTGGATGCAGGAGTCATTGATTGATAGCGCCAATGAAGGAATGTTTAACTTTAACGACAAGAGACAGCATTGGGTTCTTGAAGCATTGAATTCTACTAGGTTTTTATTACCCTATGTAACAATGCTGTCGAGGTAACATTTCAGTGAGCTAATCACACGCATCCATTACCGATCCACATCCAGAGAGAAGCTGCGAGTAGAGTCGTCAGCAAAAGAATCTAGTGTATTGCCAGTTTCTATCTATCTATCCTTATGCAGAGCTTAAAACAGTGCAGTGTTAAGATTTAAGGATAGGATAAGAAAAGACATTCCGATGAACGTTATTCTTTAATTTCTATGCATTATAATGCCTGGAAAAAATTAAGTTCGGTAAAGCACTCCACATCCGGGTTGAGCGACTAATCTTTATACTCAACTGTACACGCAAAATTGGGCTGAAAGGAGAACTGTTACGTATTCCTTGTGAAGTGGGTATTGCGGCTAGAGCACTGTATGTTGAAATAATAATAATAAAAAAAAAAAAAGAGGGGCATGAAAAGTTACGACGATGTTCTACAGTCTAGAGAATCAATTCAACATTCAATTGAACGGTGACAGTTTAATGCTCAGTTAAACAGACAGGCGCAATGATGTTTGAAGAGCACCTGACCAGATAATATGAGAGTTCTACTCGAGCTTTGGGTGGATGTGGGCCTTATAAATTGTAGCCAGATCAGAGGGGAAGACAAGTTACTCGAATCGTTTGAAAAATCCTAGGCATTTTGGAGTGTTTTTGGCGACTTCAAATATGTGGTAGTTCCGACGAAGATCGTCGTTTACACAATACCAAGTATTGACAGCTTTCCGGGGTCTTGGATGCAGGAGTCATTGATTGATAGCGCCAATGAAGGAATGTTTAACTTTAACGACAAGAGACAGCATTGGGTTCTTGAAGCATTGAATTCTACTAGGTTTTTATTACCCTATGTAACAATGCTGTCGAGGTTACATTTCAGTAAGCTAATCACACGCATCCATTACCGATCCACATCCAGAGAGAAGCTGCGAGTAGAGTCGTCAGCAAAAGAATCTAGTGTATTGCAAGTTTCAGACAAAAGATCATTTGTAAAGATAAGAAAGAGTATCGGAGATAAAACAGAACCCTCGGACACATCTGTATTTATACGGTGGGTATCTGACCAAAAACCGTCCAATGCAACTTGTATAGATCGGTCCGAAAGTTGGTTTTGATGCCAAAGTCTTTCAAATCCTTTAGAAATATCAAGCGCAATAATCTAACATAAACTTTCTTCTAAAGAGTGTAGGGATTGGTACCAGTTTGTACAGTCTCCGATCTTTCACAATTTGGTGTTGGGTATTTTATTGGCATGACCTCGACCAATGAGATCGGCAAGTTTTCAACGACTACAACAACTTATCCGGGCTCTGTGTCAGTTGACCTTGTCAAGCTCTGCGAATGTAGAGGCCAAGCATTGCTGAGTCAATTGATTTTGTAAGTCAATTATCAGAAATCTTTGCGCAGAATTCTCCTCAGGCTAATATATGAAATCGTGGTCTGTTGAGATCGATGGCGAGTCTCACACTCTAGTTTATAACATTCTCAACTTTGATTCATCGCCCCACGGTGCGGTGCACAAAGTTGGGGCCATGAATCTCATCTTATCTCATCAGGTTTACGATCTTTTTGGACAAGCTTGCGCGCACGGTCTGTTCATTAAGGGCAAAACTTCTTTCCGAAAATGGCACTATTGGGCTGCACTCCGCTCACTTTGGAAAAACGATTCCTATATTTCTCAACTTTGATCAAAATTAGAATAACTCATTTCATTTCACGGAAATATGATACTGACTTAATGTAAAGATTTTAAGTGGGAAACAGCTGTCAGTGTCGAAATAGCCTACGATTTGAAAAGAAGCCAGTATATGGCAACACTGTACACTTGAGCCAGGCGTGGTGGCTATATCTCTAAAATCAAGTTCATTTGAAAATTGCAATGCCTTTTGCTATCGCAATCATTATTATTGTCTGTGCTAAATTTCACATGATCCACCTACACCTACATTCTTTACAACATTTTTAGAATTGAATTTGTATTCCCTCCAAAATTTGTTGAGTTATTTTCGATGGAAAATTGCCACAAGATAATCAACTCGAGTGTACCTTGAAACGAAACAATGTAAGGAAAACCCATGCTCATGATTAACTAGACTCATTTTCTTCATTTACAAAACAAAAACGAATGCGCAACTAAAAACTTTTCATTCTAGTTTTCATCATCATTCATTTTCGATTCATTGTTGCTTCATAATTTGAAAAATGCCATTGACAACATGGATAGAGAGTCAAAATAAATTCTCTTCCAGCAAAAGAAATAAAATTTCATAAAAGCAAATACCTTGGTTCGTTTTCTATTCCTTGAAACTACTGAGGCATAATGAAAGCTCAATAAGCTTTTCAAATTTCAACACAAAAAAAACTCATCACGTTTTAATATAAAATAAAAAAGAATATAGAAAATGTAGAGAAGTATAGTAAATCTCTTAGTAAAATTGTGGAATGCATACCTATACAAAATACACAAATGCAGAATGCATGTTTAGAAAAAATTCTTCGAAATTCAGAAACATGAATTCCTTTTCACTTCTCGTATTTGGTAGAAAATTATTTATGATACATATTTTACGTTACATCGAATTGAATTTCCTCACAAATTCCAATCGTGTTGCTATTTGGCAAACAGTTTTGCTTTTTGGTTAAAGGCACTATGCGTATTGTGTGTGGGTGTACTTCTGTGAACACTTTGTCATTGAAATATAAGAAAAGCAGAAAAAAAAGTTCTATATATTTTTTGAGGAATTGGATAATGGGCAGCAGGAGCAAGTTTAAGAAGGAGTATATAAAAATGTTAGATGCAGCAATATTTGCCAATGCAAGCGAAGATTTACAAGAGCTTCATCAAATGAAACTTGAAAATAGTCTGACGACCATCTTTTAAATGGCCCCATAAAAAAAGTGACATATGCTGTGGAGATTCTCTCAACAAAGTTTCTTTAACGGTACTGTTTTGCGATAGGGTCCCTACTTCATATTGCACAGGTGGCAGTAGTATTGTAAATTCTCATGGTCTTTTGAATGAACAGTTCCTCAGACGGCACTTTCCAAAACTAGGAGCCCAATAAAGGTACACGTGATAGAGTAATACGTGACTGAATTATGTATTTTTGGCATTACTTCTCAGGTTATCGATCACTTTACTATCACTTGTTGACATTCTTTCATTAGTATTTGAACGAATGGAAGTCAGTAAATGAACTGCTGACTTTATAGAGCGAATTTTGAAAGAAAAATATTACTCACTCGATCACTGATGTGTTAATTTAGACCCTGTAATTAATATCCGGAAGGAAATTGTGCTAAGTAGAACGATTCTTATAACATCCTTATTTGACGAACAAAATTTTTGGTTAATGAAAATTAAAACTAGAAGTACTATACAATATCCCATAGGCAGTAAAAGAAAAGTGTTTAGTCATTTCGTCCTCAATCTACAAATTAATTTGTTAACACTCTTGAGAAAACTAACCATATTGCAAAGCAGTTTGACGCAAACGCAATGAATCCAGAAAGTGTCATAACGGTGCAGGGAACTAACTTCACGGGCACTACCTTCACATGGGAAATAACTTCACCTCAAGTGGGAATAAATTTCACTTTTTTGTGGTGAAGATATTTCCCACTGTAGGTGGGAAATAACTTCACCTGAAATTTGTGTGAAGTTATTTCCCACCTGCAGTTTGAAGATTGTAGACATTCAACAAAAGAGAAATTAGATATAGCTTTTGGGCGGTTTATTTCAAACAAAAAAAGTTTTACAAAATACACAAAGGTACAAAAATGTAAATAGTTCGCGTTCAAAAAATATATAAAAGAACTCAATTCTGGAACAAAACATAATAATGTCAAACTATATTTTCAAAACAACAGCGCTTTGAAACGAAGAATTGGAAAGTTGAAAATATGTTAAATAAATTTTTATGTAACACATTTTCAAAAACAAATTTCTCGTTTTTCACGCCGTGATGCCATGTCGCTTTAGTGCTATATACGAGGAAATAGTGAAAAATTCGCGCGATTGAGTTTAACATCTTGTGTCTAATTCCTTTTTTCATCTGCACTAGCAGATGCATGTAAGTCCAACATAAGGCTACTTAGCTGCGAATATGCGTAGCTAAAAACGTCAATTAAAATAATGAACATGTTTTCAAAAACAGATCTTTCACTGTATATTATTGGATGGCACTCATTTTATATATTTAATGAAAGATCTGTTTTTGAAATATGTTAAATAAATTTATATGTATTTCAAAAGCAAATTTTTCGTTTTTGTGTATCTTGTCGTTTTAGTGCTTTATATGTACAAGGAAATAATGAAAAATTCGCGCGAATTTTTAATTATTTCCTTGTACATATAAAGCACTAAAACGACAAGATACACAAAAACGAAAAATTTGCTTTTGAAATACATATAAATTTATTTAACATATTTCAAAAACAGATCTTGCAACCCTAAGCCTTTAGAAGTCCAATTTAAATACAGTTTTAAAGATTATCATTTCTCCAAAAAATTAAGTCTAAAATTAGGTCTCTACCATCAGTATTGACAGAGAAACCGAATTTAACACAGGTCAAGGTACACCAAAGATAGCCTTTTTTTGAAATGTCAAAAAGTGATGTCAAAGTTGAGAAACGGACTTTACTGTATAACAATTTTTTTCTTGGAATACGACCAAGAATCATATCCCGAAATATATAACACGAATTACGGGACACCCTGTATACATATTTTCAAAAACAGATCTGCACTGCAACGAAATGTATAAGTTTTTTCCAATACATAGCTTTACATAAAAGTGAAACTCGTTCCCACGAAAAAGTGAGGTTATTTCCCACCTTCAGTAGGAAATATCTTCACCACAAAAAAGTGAAATTATTTCCCACATGAGGTGAAGTTATTTCCCATGTGAAGGTAGTGCCCGTGAAGTTATTTCCCTGCACCGTCATAACTCCGCCAGTACTTGAACGCGAATTCTATGGGACCAATCTTCTATCGCATTTTTTAGTAGGTACCTACATGGCCGTTCAAATAAATGTTTGGATATATACAATACATGTTTTACTCAGTTCTTTCTTTTACCAAATTCCATACCCAATATCTTCTAAAACTTTTATACTTATCAGTTAAATGCGTCTTACAGGAATGTAAAATCGTCACTTCTGATGGATAAATCGTCAGCAAAAAAGATTTGATGTATTTTGGTATTCTTACTCTACAGCAGGTAAGCAAATAGTCAAGAACTATAACCAAAAGTAAAGGACTCAAAATGCTTCCCTGGCCTACACCACTGTGACTTTTAATTTTTCAGTGGGTAAGACTGAACAACTTACCTTTCTTCGCTGCTACTTCATACATATCCTTGATCCGTACGTAGATCTCTGGAACTCCTGGTTTTCTGAGGGTGACCTGTATTAGACCTTACGGTTGTCGATCAAACGCTTTTTGAAGTCAGTCAGCACAACATGCAAGGCCTCAGATCCTTCAGATCCTTCAGATCCTTATTCTTTGAATTAGTTCTGTTGTTGCCTTTCTCCGCGACAAACCCTCATTGGTTATTAAGTAGCTTCATTATTTTCCGAAGACCACTACCGGATACCCGCTCAATGATCTTCAAATTCAAGGACATCAGCTTGATCGAATGGTAGTCATCGGAATATACCTAGTGTACTCTTTTAAAAGCTTGGACATGAGAATCATGAGCCATCTAAGTTCGATGTCTCCCATCTTTAAGCTTGACTCATATGGTGCCTCACTTGACCCAGTACCTTGGCTTATTATGGAGTTTTTAAAAGTCACACTTACTTGTTCGACCGTGATGTCGAGTATTTCTATAAAACTAGGTTTAGCTTCTGAAAAGTATTCTCTAAGGGAACTTATTCAAAAGGACACGACAATACTGTCGCCATCTGTGCAGAGTCTTGTCATCAACATCAAAAGCTCTGTTCTTGAGTATCAGTGAAGAATTTCGGCTAACCAATTTCCTGAGCATTTCACCCTCTTTGACCAGCTTTGGTTGTTGATTTCCTCCCTTATTCATGTTGTTTCACCAGCTTCCGATATATGCCCTTCCATGCTCATTGCTCATAGCTCCTGGGATCACTTCCTCATTGCGTCTTTCTTATTGCTTCTGTATTCCACTTTGAGGTTAGCCTTTACATTTCTATTATTTGAAAGGCACTTTGGTCATGTTTTGAAAGCCTCTTTCATATTTTTCAACAGCATTTTTTTTTTTTTTTTCAATAAAAAGAGGAATCTTATAGGCTAATCCGGAGAACTCAGACCTAATATCCGGTCCATTGTACTACCAGAGTAGCAGCCTTCCCTTTTTTTGTGTTGCAGTAGTTGGAAATAAGTTGTTAGTAATTTCACATATATAACCTCAAGGGCGGCGTCCACATGAAACTGGGAGGCTGAAAGAAAAGTAGATGCCCAGAGCGGGATTCGAACCCACGCGTCCGGCCTATCTACTAAACACTCTACCACTGCACCACGGCCGCCCTTTTTCAACAGCATACTTTATAGAGCTCCAATCTCCTATAACCCTCATTCCGAAATGGTGCTTTTACAACTCATAAAGTGTCCGTGAACTCGCCTCCTTCTGTCTCGATAACTAATGATTCTATTCGGTCAGATTACAGTCAGTCTACAATCCAAATCCTAGCTCTCAAATTATATTCAATCGGGATTCTGTCAACTCTTTTTCAATCCGACCAATTTTACTAACATTAGCCCAGGACCAAAGTTGCTTGTGTAGGTATACGAGATTCTTTTGCTTGATCTCTCTAGTTCGTTCTCATAAAAAGCTGGGGGAAGAAAGCTCTTCCTTCTAATTGGTCCTATCGTCATTATTTTTCTCAAATTTACGTTCATTTGCTCTTGCTTTTTCACAACCTATTTGAATTTGGTTGTGTCAAGCCTATTGCCTTACGATCAACTCAAAATCATTGTATCGCTTATTCAAAGTTTCCTTGGCAAATTATGTTCGTTGTTGTAAAATTATCGACTGCCATTGGCTCGAATCTTGAATAAAGCGGTAAAATTAAATATATTCCGTTTTATGGCGTGTCCCCATGCGATAATTGTAGATAATCTTTCCTGCCAAAAGTTTATTAAATGATGGCGCTGAAATTCAACTCACAGAAAGAAGATACACTCAGTAGTATTGCAACCAATACTTTTACCCGACCCTTGCTTTCGCTCTGCAAGACATCAACTTACCTATCGCTCTGCCTTCAATCAGACTTGAACCTCCCATGTCGTGCTATAATAAACTTAAGTAACCAAACAGAGTAGCTAGCTTTAATGACTTGATTGATTGAAATTATTCAGCCTAGTGAATCCTATTCAAATTGATGGCAGAGGCACGAATTACTCTCTTTATATATGTAGACTCGAGTATAAATAGAATTACCCCATAGCGTCTAGACAAAATATTTAAATTGGTTACAAAAAAAGCATAAAAAAAAAACTAGTCGTAAGCAAAGCAAACCAAAACACGCATCAGTGGAATAAATTTCAACTCACATTTAGTCAAAGGACTGAATGTAATTGCTTGGAGACTTTAAGGATGTTCATCGAATTCATACCTTGGTAATTTTGTATGTAAATTCAGTACGAAATCTGTAGGTGACTTTGACATAACAAATACAAAATAAGATACAAATAGGTAGTACATAAAAACGAGAAGGATAACTGTTCGTGAATCTTAAAATCTATTCTAATAGAAGTTTTCCCTTTCAAAACCTTTAATAAGTGTGACGCACAAAATCTTCTGTAGGTACCTACCTAAAAGCCTCACAATTCACAACTTACATTGTCGTTGCTAGAGAGAAAATTTCATTGTTTCCTTCATATTTGTAAACTATACGCCAATGTATAGTGCTAAAGCTATTTAAAGAGGAATAGACACACTATTTAAAATATCCTGCTTGCGTGAAGCGCACCAGTGGGGTAAGATAAATTCGTTCTAGATAATCAACAGAAATCGGGAAGAAGGGAAATTAAAAGCTCCACAGCAAACCAAACAAAGAGTCGCACTTGGTCATGCAGTGAAACGATCTGCAGCTTTGCCTATAAATTGATTTCTCTCGCCCACTCATCTGACGTCAAACAGAACATCCATCAAATGGGCAGAGAGAGCAGTATCTACTTAACGCATCATACACGCCTGCACCCGTAATGCAACCAACAAACGACGCACAACGGCACAACTATATCTACTACCACAATAGAACAAAAAGCACCTCTTTCAATAGATTATTGTGAGCGAGATAAATAATACAATTCATTGTCAAAGCCGTGGTCTATGCCGAAAAGGAAACAAAGCAGGAGCTTTGGCTGCTGCAATGGAATTCACGAAATGGTAGATTTATTCGTCCTTTTTGGTGGAGTTTTCGATGAAGACAAATGTGAAGAGACAAAAACACAAATAAACTGACGGACACATGATTTGAAGTGAGATGTTGACATACATTCTACGAATGTTTGGCATAACTTTCCATTGAAACTGTGGGAATGCTTGTGCCCCGCAAGCAAATATCTGCCTTTATGAAGTGCTTTTTGGTAAAGAGATGAGCTCGCAGTAGACTTATAAACGGAACATACCTCTATGTAAGGAAATGTATCTATGTATGTATCTACTTATGATAAATCAACAATTGTATCTCAAACGCAGAAAGTAATCCGTTTGAGGCAGGCAAATGTGGGATGACGTTTAAACAAATATGAGATTATCTTGTTTTTTTCGAGAATTCCGGAAGGATGTTAACTAAACACAGACATATTTTAACATTACCCGAGCTCGAGCATATATCCAGTGGGTTAAGGAGCCCATCGATAATGGGGTGGCTAGCTCACAAACAAACAAATGGGGCTGGTGATCAAATGAATTGATGTGGCAAACCTCTATATATTTCGGAAATTATTATAACACTAGCTGTGCCCGCGACTTCGTCCGCGTGGAATAGTGACTTTCAGCAGCATTTTTAACTTTTTAGGAAATAAAGCCTTAAAAATGGCGGTATTTCCAAAAAAACATTCAACTCCTATTTCAACACCTTGCAGCCCTGTTAAAAAAAAAAATGTACTTTTGAGACCGTAGTTTTTGAATTCCCATTTCCGTTCCCGTGGGAATATAAGGATAGATATATAGCCTTTATCCTTCCGCATGTTCTAGACCATCTCTGTAGTCTGTAGCTAATTTATTAAAATCTGTTTAGCCGTTTGAACGGGAGCATATGAAAAACATACCGACATAGCTACATTCGCATTTTCAATATTAGTATAAAGACTCCCGTTCCCGTGGGAATATGGTGACCGTTTTCGTGGGAATATGTGGATAAGTTGAAGTTAATGTTACTTCGGGATTATGGAGCATTCCAACGGTGGAAGAATTTTTGAAATCGGTGCTGTAGTGTAAAAGTTCCCGTATACGTTCCTGCTCCCGTGGGAATATAGGGAAAAAATATATAGTCTATGTCTTTCCTCAGGTTCTGAACAATATTTGTTTAAAATTTCATTTAAATCGGTTCATTAGTTTGGGCGGGAGATGGTAACATAGAACGACGGACAGACAGAGCTCCTTTCACACTTATTATATAAGTAATGACTCCCGTTCCCGTAGGAATATGTGGATGAATTAAAGTTAATGTTACACAGGGATAGTGTAGCATTCTAACGGTGGAAGAATTTTTGAAATCGGTGTTGTATATAGGGAGCCGTAGGAATATGGGGATGAATTCGTTTTTATGTTACTCGGGGATAGTGTAGCATTCTAACGGTGAAAGAATTTTTGAAATCGGTGCTGTAGTATCAAAGTTCCCGTATACGTTCCTGCTCCCGTGGGAATATAGGGAACCGTAGGAATATGGGGATGAATTAGTTTTTATGTTACTTGGGGATAGTGTAGCATTCTAACGGTGAAAGAATTTTTGAAATCGGTGCTGTAGTGTCAAAGTTCCCGTATACGTTCCTGCTCCCGTGGGAATGTTGGGAACCGTAGGAATATGGGGATGAATTAGTTTTTATGTTACTCGGGGATAGTGTAGCATTCTAACGGTGAATGAATTTTTGAAATCGGTGCTGTAGTGTCAAAGTTCCCGTATACGTTCCTGCTCCCGTGGAAATATAGGGAACCGTAGGAATATGGGGATGAATTAGTTTTTATGTTACTCGGGGATAATGAAGCATTCTAACAGTGGAAAAATTTTTGAAATCGGTGTTGTAGTTTCTAAGTGTCCGTATACGTTCCCGTTCCCGTGGGAATTTAGGGATAAATTGTAACCTATGTGTTATTCTGATGTATAAGCTATATTATTGGAAGTTTAAGTAAAATCCACTCAGTAGTTTTTGCATAAAAGAGTAACAAACATACATCCACACATACAAACTTTCACGTTTTCAATAGTAGTAGGATACAATTTACTGGGACTGGCTGTTAAAAAAAACGGACGTGGTACCTATGCTGAATGGTTTTTTTTTTCAATGCAAACGATATGAGTAGCTTTTCCTCTAATGACATCAAACACAGCGCGAGCATTAAGGAAAGAAAAGATAAGACTTGAATTAGAAACGACGATGCACATTCCGTTTTAGTGAATGGAAATCTGGGGTGAATTACCGCACACGTGATCGAGTAATACCTACGTGACTGAATTAAGTGTTTTTGGAATTATTTCTCACACAATCGAGCACTTTAGTACCACAATTTGAATTTCGTTAAACAAGTTTAAATCTCAGGTGCGGACAGCGGACATAGCATAAGATGAAACCCAGTGACTAAAAAGGTTTCATTTGAGTTTTTACAGCGAGGTAGGTGTTGCAGTTGAGTAGCTAAGCATCTGCTGAAACGGATGAGTCAAGTAAATTGAATTATCACAAAGTTTTTAAGCTCTTTTTGAACCCTCTTAAGCAGCCGCCAATAGTCTTGGATGAAAAAAGTTTCAAAAAGTGCCCAAGGCCCCCAAAAGGATAAAGACGGCCTTGCCATGAACCATCATTACAAATTGTTACTATCCCACCTACTCAGGTTCGAAGTGAACCTGGAACCTGGACTTCAACCAACATCTTTCGTCAAACAATTTAGACCTAGTGCGATCTCTCTTAAGTTTTGCACTCTTAATCGGTTAAGATTCTGTTGCAGTGTGATTTCAAACCGGTCAAACCACAGCGTTGGTGTCCATCCGCTCTACATAGTCCAGCCATCGAAGTTCTGAGGTAAATACTCGCTATAACTATGCTTTTGTCGCTGTACACGCATACAGTTCGTTGTGCAATCATCTTCTCCACAAATTGTGTATTTCTTTTGAAACGGCAAATAAAGGTCCGTTTTTGATAAGGTTTCTGCCACGAATAGCAGGACTGGGATGATCAAGTTCATAATAAGAACCTGGATCTTCTAGAGTTGGTTTTACTTCTCAATTTCTTTCTTCACCTAAAATAACCGTAATTCCCAAGAGTAATTCTTCGTTTGACTTCCACACTGTAATTTTCCGTGTCTAGCTATATCGGGTCCTAGATAGACGAAGTCCGGTACTGCTTCGAAGTTATGTCTGTCTATTGTGACATTTTGTCCAGTTCGTCAATATTCTCTGTCCTTGTTTGATGACAGCACATATTTAATTTTGCCGTCATCAACCATCAAACCCATTTTTCCCGCTTTTGTTTCATTACTCTCACGACCATCTATGATATCACGCTTTATTGTTCCCATTGAAAGATAATTCCTTTGATGTTGACATTTGAGTAAACACTTAAACTTGTACAATCTTTTTAAGTATGAGGTTAAAAAAACCGCATGACATTTTATGACCAAAACCCTTCATCGACATCAAAGGTTTCGGTAGGTTTTTTACCGACCAAAACGGAGCAGTGTGAATTCTCTGAACTCATCCGTCAAAACAGGACAGGGGTCTTTACAGTTTATCTTTGTAAAAGCTATAGCAATAGCACGCAGCCTTGAAATAAACAAATAGACATTGCATAATGCATATCAATATTGTTACCCTCTAGTTTTCAATGCTTGATGCTGGCGGCATAAAATTCAAGGATATAGTTGGAGGGACACTCAATTGGAGAAGGCACTGCCAGCCTCTTGAGATTGCCAGGTAGTGGTCCGAGTCAAAGTGGGCCCTCGGAAAGCTCGGACATCTATCACACTGTTAGAGTACCTTGCGTTGATCGCAATATGGTCAAATTGGTTGGCGGTCGGTTGATCTGGCGGTCGCCGGCGCCGCCGCCGTTTACCTTTATGAATCTTGACAAGACTTAGACCCGCAGTAAAATCGATTAGACTGAGTGCGTTTTCAGACGCTTTGTCTTGCTATACCTACCAATAGTATTTCTAAAGATGTCCTGCTTTCCTATAGAGTGTGTTAAAATCACCCAGAACGATTTTCCCGTCATGTCAAAGTACTGCTCATGTGTATGTTTCTTCGATGAGCTCGTGAGAACAATCTTCGGAGTTATCGTCTTTCTCTTTTGTGGGGGCGCGGGCGTGGGCGCATATTAGGCTAATGTAGGCCAATTAAACCCTAATGCGGAACATGTGTGTATATGCTCATTTACTAAATTACATTAGGTAAGCGTTGTCTCTGTTGTCTGTAGCAGATTCATCTTCTTGATGCCCGGCCTATTCCATCGTGCCTCTTGGATGGCGGTTATGTCTACTTTGTAGTAGTCTAGGACGCCCGCTGATTCTCCAGCTGCAGGTATTCCGTCAAGGGATCTTACGTTCCAGGTGCTGATCCAGAGGTCTTTGTCCCTTTTCTGTTTGCTTGGGTTATCATCGGTAAAATCATGCTATTCGATACTGCTGGTAGTCTCGAAACCCAGCGAATACACCCAGCCTCGTCGTCGTCACCAAAGGGTTTTTCTAATGTTTAGTGAAAGGTATGATTTTAAAATGGAAACGGTCGACTAAGTTAGATTTCTGGATCCGCTGCGATTAGATGCAATAACAATAGTGCTTCTGGATCCGCACATTTTCGAGCCCTGAACGAGACCATAAGCACTTTGTACTTAGATACAGATTTTAATTTCATTTTAATCGTCACATAGATTGCAAAACTCGTACTTTCTATAATAAAAGGCTAAAAAATACTTGCACTTTTTTCCACACAATAGAAGTTCAATGTGGGTATTATATTTCTGAGACAATAGCACTTTTCTTTGCAAAGCAGCAAAATGTCACTGTAAAAGCCAATTCGACAGCAGCTCAGGAAATTTTTCAATTCTACCCAAAAACTAGAAGTCCGTAAATTCCTTGTTCTCTATTAAATCCTTATTAATATTCCTTTTCAGAAACTAAAAATAGAACGAACAAAAAGCAAAACCACACAAAATAAATTGGTTGAGATTGGATTCGCGTTTGTGTCTGCAGAAGCAAAACCAATATTGTTGAGGAAATTGTGGTTTGTTACTGAACGATACTCTATTATTAAATCCAGAAATAACAACAAAAATACACATTCCTGTTGCCTATCATCGTTGTTTTCTAAGGAAAAGAAAAAGTAAATGATTTCCGTCGTAATTGGCATCAAAGTTCGATTTGTTGAAGAACCAGACGGCAGACGGATACGTAGCCCAAGCCATCCTCTACATGCCCTTTTCGAACTTCGGCAGAATGAAAATTAATTGCAATTAGGATAACTAAGCATGATTTTCCTACTGTGGAGTCCTTCGTTTCGTTTAGGGAAGGCACCTACAATGGGAATGCCAACATCCATCAACTGAAACTCTACTTAAGGCGCATCTACCCATCTACTGGATGTATAAAATGAGCAAGCATTTGCTCTAAGGTTGGCTTATACATATACATACATAGATGTACGCATAGCTTGTGTCGCTTGGGCAAGTTCAACACGAAAGTCAAATTTTACTATTTTCAGCTACTGTTGGTGTTGGATATGCTGCAAACTTTCGAAGGAATAACCGAAAAACGGCTACCTCTGGTGAGCACACCTACTTCTATATGTACATTTCTGCACTATAGAGTCTATTTTTGAAGTAAAAAATAACACACATATACCATACCTACTCGTATGTCTATGACTCTCGAAGACTCTCATCCTTGAGGACCTCAACCTATTTGGTTTTCGATTAGTGATTTAAGGTGGTACTTATCGCTTTGTAACAGAGAATCAATAGATTAACCATGTTAAGGGCTTGTCACGAAGTTTAGGAGGCGTCAAACGGGTGGAATGGCAAATTTCGATGGAGATTAGTCAATTTAACAAACTTGTACTTAATAAGGTATTAGCATTTTAGGCAAAGCATGCGACATCCGGCCCTTTTTCTTGAGCACATTTTCGAATGTCGAATTGGCCCGTTTCCTGTTGTAGATGTGGGAAATTGCTTTCTGGGGAAAATGTGGTAGGAGTAGATACATATATGGCAGGAGCTGATATAAAATAAATCTATCTAGATTCTAGATAGGACCTCCATGCGTCCTACCCTGCTAGTCTTTATAATTTTGCTGTTAGTTGAAGCAAAAAATTATGTATCTTAAATGACGATGAGAAAAGGCAGATTGGTAGCAACACACACATACAAAGTCATTAATTTTAAAATGGATGGATATGAGGGATTTAGTTGCTTAACTGGCAGAGAGAATGCAAAAAGGAGGATTCTTTTTTAATGAAAATGATGTGGGAATCAAAAAGTCTCTCTTTGGGATTTATTTTGAATCAATGCCTGATACCTAGATATGGGTTTGAAGATTGTAGATGAAATTTTATGTGCTTTGAGAAATAGGAAAGGTAAAAAGGAGTTGTTCATTTATTGAGAAAATGAAATGCCTGACCTGGTAGTTCGAAAGATAGTTTGTTTTTGAATCTCGTTATGTTACTATCATTTCTATGTAGGCTTTCGGGCAAATGGGACTATGCATATAGAATTTCTTAAAAAACTTTTACACTTTAATTTGATTATTTTTGCTTTACTATTTTCAGTTAAAGGCCTCATCCTGTATGCTCAGATGAAAATCGCAACGTTTATGAGAGTTGCATCTTGCATCTATCAATTCAAAACTTAGCAATCCTTTTAATATTCTTGCACTGTACGCAAGCAATTTGTAATTGACATTTTGAAAGCTAATCTTTATATGCTATTTCTGGATATGATATCAACGCCATGACAAGGGATACAGCAAGTATTTTTCGAGTGCGCAAGAGGGTGGAATACGCTGACAGTCGAAGTTTGGGTAGGCATAAATTAATGGAATTAGTGGGATTTACTACCAAGTAAGTGTGCTTGTAGCCTACAAGATGGCTATCTTTCACGAATCCAAGACTAGTTCAATGAATTTTTGATTCAATGGTCTTTTAACTACGGGTGGGAAAGCATACTGAAGTATGCTAAATCTTAAGACATTTCTTGATAGGGATGACTTGAGTTTAAGTTGACAGTAGACCAGTCATATATTAAGTAGAGGTCCTCATTCATAACATCACAGAGCTCATTGAGCTGATGGAATGCCCTAGCCAGGTGGATTTGAACACCTGCGTATAGATGAATCGATATATTCTTACAACACGAAGCCATCAGACCATTTATTAACATTCAAAACAATATGGGTCTGACAACTTTGGGACTGCCAAACGAGCTAAAAACTAGGCTAACACCGCATAGGAAATAACATTTAGCAATCTATACGTGAAATGTCATTTCCGATTGGCTTACAAGATAAAGCAATGAAACCCAATAAGGTTTGCTATTTCTACTCAAATATATTTTTGTTAACTTTATCGAAAACTTTCGTGAAATCCAGAAGGCAGAGAAGAATTGGTTCATTATTGTTGTACGTGACCCTGATATCTTCTAAAAAATTAACTTCAGCAGTAGATCAGAATTTATTTGCTTTCAAACCCAACTGGTTAGCACAAAGTACCAAAATTTAGATACGATTTAAAACCTTCATTTTTATTAGCCTCTCAAGGAAAGACAAGGTAAGTTATTTAATGGTCTGAAATTATACGGGTAAGATAGAGTTAAGAGTTATCATAAGAGTTTCGTTCTTACCTTTGCGAAAAACAGATGAGGGGCCAGTGAATGTTCAGATGAACCAATTGATTATATTAGTGAGATACATATACATATATAGGTGGCGCAACAGACCGCGGAGCCCCAAGTCTAGCGCAATTCTAACAACCACGCCTTGCAGGAGAATGAGGAGGACCTACAATTTTCTGCCGGTTCCAGACGGCTAATCAATAAAGCGCTTTTCATGGCAATTTAATAACTTTCAGAGGACTTGCCAACTTCTGGGGAAAGGTTATACCTGTGAAAGGTTAAGTTCACAATTAATTTGTAAAAAATAGCCGAGTTTGTGGTCAGATTGATTATATTTGAAAGTTTTCCACCTTATTGACCACAAAAATCGTAATATAAAGAAAAAATAAAATAAAAACGGTGTTTAATTTAAAATTCTTTTTACTTACCACATGCATTTCGGTTCTCAGCTGCGGAACCATTATCAGCGAACGACAATCAAACAAAACCAAAGAGATTACAAAATGTAACTTGCATTGAAGATTTAACAAAGAGATTACAAACATTACAACAATTTGATGAACTTGGAACCAGAGCTACCACAAGGATACAATAGTATCCCGGGGGATTCTTTTTTCCCTATGGGATTCGGGGATACATATTTTTTAAAAGGGATACATTTTTTCCACAATCATTTGAACTCAAGGAATGTTGAGTTTATTAAAATAACAATCATCGAAAATTAAATATCTAATTGAAATTGTTTTTGTTTAATTATTATACTCACTTAAAAAAAGTCTTGAGCTATTATTTGTAAACAAGTATTTGTCGGCACATTACATCGTGTGGTGTGAACGGCCAACTAATTTACATTGCTGAATGCATTCATTCCAGATACTTTCGTTTGACAATTCTCCTTGCAAAAACGTTGTGTTTTATGAAATAAAAAAAATTATTAACACTAACAAGTCGACTTTTTGAAAGGGACACATTTATTTTCAAAAGGACTCTTTATTTTGCCCTGGGGCTGGGGGACTCTAAAATAATTTTGGCTGCGGTAACACTGCTTGTAGCCTGGGGGACTCTAAAATAATTTTGGCTGCGGTAACACTGGTTGAAGCCTGGACCAATTGACTCTCAACTATTCAACGCACTCAAAAAAGAGAATAAATAGGAACTCTATTTTTTGTTTTTTGTTTTTTTTTTTTTTTCAATGCAAGTAATACTTGTAATCTCTTTGGTCTTGTTTACTTCTCGTTCGCTGATGATGGTTCCGCAGCTGAGAACCGAAATACATTCGTGTTAAATAAAAAGAATTTTAAATTAAACTCCGTTTTTATCTTTTTTTTTCTTTTTATTACGATTTTTAAGATCAATAAGGTGGAAAGCTGTGAAAGGTGTTTTCTGTTGGGATTCGAACAACAAAACTCCAACGTAACAAACAGGCATGCTAACCATTACGCCACTGGTACAGTATAACATGTGAGTGAGATGAGAAATTATATAAGAAAGTACCATCAGCGCCTAGATGTAAAGGGAAAGCTGAGTGAGACGATATTTCTAGGACTGAAGCATATAATCGCGCTTTATCTGTCATTTGCCGTTTGTCAACTGTCAGCTGTCATCTTCCATCAGTCATCTAGTATCTTTCATCTGTCATCTGTAGTAGGCTATCATCAGTCAGCTGTCATCTGTCATCTAGTATCTTTCATCTGTCATCTGCCATCTGTCATATGTCATCTGTCATTTGTCATCTGTCATCTGTCATCTGTCATCTGTCATCTGCCATCTGCCGTCTGCCATCTGCCATCTGCCATCTGCCATCTGTGATCTGTCATCAGTCATCTGTCATCTGTCAGCTGCCATCTGTCATCTAGTATCTCTCATCTGGCAACTGTCAGCTATCATCTAGTATATAGTATCTTTCATCTGTCATCTGTCTTCTGTCTTCTGTCTTCTGTCCTCTGTCTTCTGTCTTCTGTCTTCTGTCTTCTGTCCTCTGTCTTCTGTCCTCTGTCTTCTGTCTTCTGTCTTCTGTCTTCTGTCTTCTGTCTTCTGTCTTCTGTCTTCTGTCTTCTGTCTTCTGTCTTCTGTCTTCTGTCTTCTGTCTTCTGTCTTCTGTCTTCTGTCTTCTGTCCTCTGTCTTCTGTCTTCTGTCTTCTGTCTTCTGTCTTCTGTCTTCTGTCTTCTATCTTCTGTCTTCTGTCTTCTGTCTTCTGTCTTCTGTCTTCTGTCTTCTGTCTTCTGTCTTCTGTCTTCTGTCTTCTGTCTTCTGTCTTCTGTCTTCTGTCTTCTGTCTTCTGTCTTCTGTCTTCTGTCTTCTGTCTTCTGTCTTCTGTCTTCTGTCTTCTGTCTTCTGTCTTCTGTCTTCTGTCTTCTGTCTTCTGTCTTCTGTCTTCTGTTTTCTGTCTTCTGTCTTCTGTCTTCTGTCTTCTGTCTTCTGTCTTCTGTCTTCTGTCTTCTGTCTTCTGTCTTCTGTCTTCTGTCTTCTGTCTTCTGTCTTCTGTCATCTGTCATCTGCCATCTGTCAATTGTCATCTTTTATCTGTAGCAATGTCGTTTCACCTTTGCTAACTTCCGTTTCGTGCGCTTGTTTTTTTAATGTTTGTATTTCTTAGCAGCATTAAATTATGTGTAAAAATATTTTATGAGAAAACTAGACTTTTTGTTGTTCGTAAAATTTTTTTAATTTTTTTTAATTGGATTTTAATTGTCTTCTGTCTTCTGTCTTCTGTCCTCTGTCTTCTGTCTTCTGTCTTCTGTCTTCTGTCTTCTGTCTTCTGTCTTCTGTCTTCTGTCTTCTGTCTTCTGTCTTCTGTCTTCTGTCTTCTGTCTTCTGTCTTCTGTCTTCTGTCTTCTGTCTTCTGTCTTCTGTCTTCTGTCTTCTGTCTTCTGTCTTCTGTCTTCTGTCTTCTGTCTTCTGTCTTCTGTCTTCTGTCTTCTGTCTTCTGTCTTCTGTCTTCTGTCTTCTGTCTTCTGTCTTCTGTCTTCTGTCTTCTGTCTTCTGTCTTCTGTCTTCTGTCTTCTGTCTTCTGTCATCTGTCATCTGTCATCTGTCAATTGTCATCTTTTATCTGTAGCAATGTCGTTTCACCTTTGCTTACTTCCGTTTCGTGCGCTTGTTTTTTTAATATTTGTGTTTCTTAGCAGCATTAAATTATGTGTAAAAATATTTTATGAGAAAACTAGACTTTTTGTTGTTCGTAAAATTTTTTTAATTTTTTTTAATTGGATTTTATTTTTGTTTATACATGAATACATAAAAAGTGAAATGCAAAGTTTTTGGTATTCCTACGTGCGATGTGGAACGAAGAAGTAGATATCGTTGGAAAGTTGTATTTGGCTATCGTTCATTTACAATGCGATTTTTTTACAACTCTCATCATGTATGAGCAGGAAGCATCGGGTTTGGGACTTTGCTATACCACCTATATATGCTATATGTCTATGCTATAGACACTCCCCCAAGACTTCCTATGCATCTTTATCTTGTATTGCCATGTGTAAGATAATTATCATCTTTTCTTAATAATATTTTGTATAAACTCCTGGAAAAACAACTTCATTAACAGATTCCTTGCAAAAATCTATTAACCAAATCTTACCCATTTCTTCTATAATTTCTTTTATAATTTCTATTTTCTTTAAAAGACTAGGCCCGTAATTTATCGAAAATATTATGTTACCGTAAAGAAAAAAATAATACTCTAACTTAGCATATAACCACATAAAAATCAAAGAAATAACGGCAGAAAGACATAAAGACCAGAAAAAATGAAATTATTTTGGGACAGTGAATATTGAGTACAGTATATTAAGTAAGTTTTAAGTTTTCATAAAAAAAGTATTGCCATCCTTTCAAAATCCTTAGCTTTTCGCTAAAATTTTTTTTATTTTCAAACTGAACGCTCTGTCTGCATTTCCCTAATGACTTAGAAGGTACCCAAAAGCATATATTTAGATAAGTTACAAACTTTTCCAAGCTATTTCGTCCTCCTTTCCATGGTCCAGTTGGAGACCGCATTAAATTGAAAACAAAGAGAAAATCATTTTCGTTAATTTATAAAGAAATTACGCAAATGTTTATACCTACACATTTTCTATTTCCTCTCATTTCTATCTTCTTTTCCTTAGAAGATAATTCAATTTTTTTGGTTATTTTATTTTTTCTTTCTGTTTCTTTCTTAAGTTTTCATTAGTCTCTTTATTTTTTGGATTTGCAATTAAAAGTTGTCAAATTAAAAACAGCAACCAAGAGATTGCCGTGTCCTTGTATAAGTAGGTGTACAACGGTCGAGGGTTGATATCTGTTTAAATCCACAAGAATATCAAAAGAGCTCCCAAACCTAATTACACAAAAGAAAGACCAAAAAAAATAACAAAATTGTGTGACCATATTTTGAACAATTATTCATGAAAACCATACAAGGAGACAACAGACAACGCAGTATAAAAGCAACAAATCTGCATGTATCTCATTTTGTGTGCTAAATTGATAATAACTTTCAATTATTACTCCTTGGCGCTAAATTTATTGTCGTAACTTTTGCTCATTTAATAAATAACAATTTATTCACATGCGAAACGACTTAATACATCCAACATTCCAACAACCTTATGCAATAACCATAAACTATAAATATTTATATTCCATGGATTACCCTATGTGGATAGAGGTATAGCGTATGTATAATAACCTTATGCTCTACGCAATAACAGAAGCCCTAACGCTATAGTCGAAGTTATACAAAAGTTAAGGCAATAACAATAAATAATTTGTAGAAACGTGTTTTTGGTGCGCATATGTGCAACCACAAACAATTATTTGATTTTAATCCTTCCGATGAGGTGCATTACCCACAAATTCGATGGCTATTCCATAGCATTTAGAGAGGTACACAGTACACATGCAAACAAACACACTCTTGGTCGAAATAATAGTGAAAAGGATTTGTTGCTTTTCGGGTCTGTTATTCGTCATGGAAATATTTAAAAAATTAACGATGAAAAGGAAGCTTTTTCAGGACCTGAACCGCCCGCCGGCGCTTGGTCTGCTAGGGTTCTGAGAGAGGCTTTCAATCAACGATTAGATCTGTGAAGAAAACAACGGATCCAGACAGGCGAAAAGTATACTTCCCAACGTTAATGAGAAAACGGGAAGATTTTTGCTAACCCGTAGCAGAAATGATTGTAGAAAGCGCTGTTGGCCTTCTCATGGTGCTATTTTCTTTTGCCAGGCATTTAAACGTGTTTGGCTTAAGTGATACTGCAAGAAGTGTGCCCTGTGAAGAAGATGACAACACCTTGGAGCACTTAAAATAAATTAATAAATAAACTGGGTGGCGCAACAGAGCGAGGAGGTTCAGGGAATAGCTCACAACCATACCATGTAAAGGAATGGAGGGGACCTACAATTTTCTGCTGGTTACGAACGGCTAATCGAGAAAGCGGTTTTCATGGCAATTCTTAACGGAGGGCTTGCCAATTCCTCGCGAAAGGCGACACCCGTGGGATAACATTTTTGCCTCTATTGGGTTTCGAACCACGAACCTCTGGGTAAACAGCAGACATCCTAACTATCAGGCCGCGGGTATCACACCGTGGACCACTTCCTCTGTTAATGTCCTGCATTTTCTCGTATCAGGTTACAGATACTCAGCGCAGACATTATAAGCGCTAGTTCCGTATCATTTCTGGGTCTTTTGGCTTTTTTTTGGAACATTTGGTAAGCTTTTACAAAAAGAAGGTTGCTATCTAGTAGTACAATGGACGAGTACTTTAGTCTGACTGTGCTTCAGCTAGTATTTTAAAAACCTCCAACAGAAAAAAAAATTATTTGCCTGCCTGATTTTCTGTCCGATTATCTGTCTGTTTGTCTATATGTCTGTTTGTCTACCCTTTTGCCAGTCTATCTCTTTGCATGTTTGTATCCATGTTAGTCTGTCTGTTTGCCTCTCTTTTGTTGAGTCTGTTTTGTCTATTTGTCAATCAGCCTATTTCTTTATCTGTTGCCAGTTGCCAGACTGTTTGTCTATGCGTTTGTCTGTCTGCTTGTTCTTCTGTTTCCGTCTTTTTGTCTGTCTTCTTGGCTTTCCTTTTGTGCGTCTTCTTATCTTTCTCGCCCTTTGTCTGTCTGTCATTACATATATTGGTCATTTATGTGAATGCAAAGCAGATTGGCAGATTATTTTTAAATTTGGTACTTGGGAACCAGAATTCAGCTTCTCAAAATAGCGACATCGTAAATAGCGTTGATCGTACATTTCTATCTCTCAGCTGCATCATGATTGTATTGAGCCAGTAACTCCTTATTCTTAGACAAGGAGCAAGAAAAGATGCGCTGTTATTCTTAAATTAAAACATCTGAAGTACATGCTCAAAATTTTTATGATCTCACCTCAAGTTTCTGGTCATTTCAAACTCCTTAGTTAAGCCTTTGTATATAGAAACTATAGTAATATCACTTTCCAATAT
Organism: Melanostoma scalare; assembly: GCA_949752695.1. Lineage (NCBI taxonomy): Eukaryota > Metazoa > Arthropoda > Insecta > Diptera > Syrphidae > Melanostoma > Melanostoma scalare. The sequence goes on along the minus strand of OX456985.1, from coordinate 34,634,659 downwards.
TTTTTATTAACATTGTTCGTCACTAGGGTGCGCCAACACCAGCGGAGCAGCTGTTATGCTCATGGTGGAATGTATCAATAGGCGTGTTTTTTTGGGAGGCTGTCCGGTACCTTGTATTGTAAATCCAAAAAAACGGTTCGCGTTTTTATGTTTGATGGTTGGTATCCGTGATGAGTTGTAGTTGGGAAATGTCAAAAATAGCGGTGTTCACAAAAGTATGCAAGTATTTTCTTGTGGTTTTTTTTCTCTGTTTACACGCTTGGGTTCAGTTCACTTGAGAGTGAATGAGATCAAGTGCGAAAAACTTTTAAATGTCGGTAATCCGCTAAAATACATTACTTAGAAGTTTAGAAGTTCAATACTTATATTTTAAAAGTGTCTTAAGAAACTAGACACAAGCGGATACTTGTCTGTATAAGAATCAACTTCCGCTTCATGGTATATATGTAACGAATAACGAAATCGAGTTTACTATTCCTTAATGGTTATTAATTGTAGATTAAATAAGTCTGGAACAGATGGCGCTTTTGTTGTTATTAATCATAGATTGCATAAATCTGGAACTGATGGCGCCTTAAGCGAATTTCTTTACAGAGAACTGTAAAACATTGTCCCTTCTCCCTTGCACCTCACAGATGGCGACCTACAGCAACGCGTGGCCGCGTCTGCTAGTAATCAATAAATAAATCTATTTTAAGATAAGACGTAGTAAATACTATTGAAAAAAAATGTCAACATTCACCGAAAAATGTGTTAAGGAACTATGCAAAAAAGAACAAAAAAATAGTTTAACAGAGCTTTTTTCGTTTCTTTTACGATATATTATTATATACCTATGAACCTGCAAATTAAGTAATCAAAATCAATAAATTTCTACAATTCAAAAATCGTTACCAAAATTCTTTTCTATTCTATTCTATTCTTGTACAAAATTCATTTCATTCACTTGTGAACACCCCCTTTTTCTGTTGTTCGAGATACATGAAAGTCTCTAGTCGCACCAACATTTAAAAATGAAACATCGAAAAACTTATTCGATATCGAAAAATCTATCCCTTGTACGATTTACTCATCCTTTTTACCCCTGTATCTTTTGTTGTTTTTGCTTTACATGTATTTACAATACAAGGTACCGGACATCTTCCCAAAAAAACAGGCCTAATTTAGGTTAGCATTTCCTATGGGTTAGAAAGTAATGCATATATGATGAAATTTAAACGTTGTTATTTGCTTCCTACTCTTACCTCCTGCTCTTGAAAAATAGGCTTGTGGACCACATTGGAAATTTTGTGGACCACTTTCGACTTCCAAGTTCCAAAAAAAATATTGGAAAGTGATAGTACTATACGATATATATACAAAGGTTAAGCTCTCACTTTATTTAACTTAGGCTCTTAAAAGGCTAAGAGCCAGAAAAGCTGCATAAATTAACCGACAACGCAACTATCGTAAACTATAAACATAAATAATTTTGTTGATAAAAATAATAATAAAATAAAATATCCTTCATAGTGTACCTAAGTTTTTGACCACAACTTCTGTGTGTTGGCACTGAGTGAATACTATTCTTAATTATTGTCCTTAGTCAAGAAGTACGTGGAAGGATAATAAACTGCAACAACGGCATAACCACAGCCACAAGTGCGTTTGTTATTCGACCAATTTCACTGCAATCGTAATGGTACACAAAAGGACCCTCATAGCAGTCTTCAAGAGCACACATTATAGTGGTCTCTAAGGAACTTAAGAGGAAGATTGAGACAGCTATGTACATATACAAACGGTTGTTTGTTTGGTATTGGTATTGGTACACTTTATGTTTTGGATGAGAAGTAGCATTGGCCTGTCGTCGTCTGATTCTGATTCTTAAAGTCTTGCAATTACACTTCTGTTGGCAGCAACGTTGTACTCCTTTGAGAGGAGATGAAGAATTGCATTGGCTGACGAAGCGACAACAAAGACGGGTGGTTTAAAAAATAAAATCTCCGTTACAGACGACAGCAGAGTTTATGTATGTACATCAACAATGGAAAAAGAATCGAGGAGTGGATGGTGATGGTGTTTCAGAGGAAGCGTTGTGTTATGATATGTTGAAGCTGAAAATGAGTGATATGGATTGGATTTTAGTTAACAAAGTACTGTTTTCTCTTGTGTTTGTACTGCGCTTGCATTTCATATTATAAGATTCGAATGATATCGAAGAAAAAAAAACAATTTCGAGGATGGTATCGTTATAATGGGTACTCTAATTGCCTCGCAATACGCTCGGAAAATGTTGACCCATGACAACTTTGTGGAATGGCTATTATAAAAAAGTCTTAGAATTTAATGTTTCGAAAACTCAATGTTGTCTCTTTTCGGTAAAGCGTATTCTGCTCCTCTGTTCGTGAATGGAAGATGTAGATGATACTGAGCAGCTTTCAACTCCCGGTATGGGCATTACAAACCATCTCTTGGCTATGAACCATATAACAGCTAATTATTTTTGAAATTACTAAAATTGAGGCAAAATGCTTACACATCCTTCGATGATATCAGAAACTCTTGTTTCCTTTCGACATGATTATTTTCTACATCAAAACATATGTTCGTTCTAAATTGGGGTATAACTGCCATATTAAGGCAGCTGCTCCTTAAACTTTCTTGAATCTTTTGAACGGTATTCAGATACGGTATTTTTAAATTATTGGAGATAGGAACATAATTAAAGTATTCTCGTCAGTTCAACATCGTTGCAATGTTTCTTGTCTCTTCTCATTTTGTGGGGTTTTTTTTACAGACAGTGTTCTGGTGGAATAACCAGTACCATTTCTCTTTAACAGTTCAACCACAATACTCGCACTACTGCTAAAACTCGTCAGCAAGCATTTCAGCCTGATTAAGGACGTAGTGCCACAAACAGAAATAATTTCCTTGGGCGTACTATACGAATGTGGAATGCAGTCCTCAGCTGTAATTTTTCTTTTCGCTACAATCTTCAGAAATGTGCATCGATGTCTCGTTAGAAATTCTCTCATATTTTCCTAACGTTCGTACGCTCATATTATGCTTAGTCTGCATAATTAGGGGAAGTTAGAATAGAACCCCTTGAGTCTGCGCAGAATATATATACAAAATTGATAACATAGCCGAAGTTGTTATTAAGGTGCTTAAGAATTTGAACAGCGTTAGCCGAAATGTCTCATTTTCTTTTTCTTCATCTTTAACGGCATGGATCACGATCATACCTTTCCTACAAGTCTGCTACACACCTGTGAAACCCGTAGGGTAAATCCAGCTTAACTCAACACCGTCGCTACGTCTCCCGGCCTTGTATAGCTACATGTTTAAGTCCAAGCAAATGCAGATGTTGTTTCCTCTGACAAGGAAGTGCCTCGCTATGTCTCACGAATGTGTCGTTGTTTTTGGTTTTTAAATACTCGTCTTTGTGGATATTGCTGAAAGTCAGGCCATGAACATAATGAGACATTTTTACGTTGCTGCCAGAAATTTTTTTCGAATGAATTTTCAAACCTTAACTGAAAAATTAAGGAAAATACGACCAAGAAAAGTAAGCGAATTAAGTGAAGAAAAGTAAATTTTGAATGTTTCAAAATGGAACTTTTATTGCTCACTTTTGAGTTGCTTGGAAAACTTTATAAACTAAGAATAAAAACCCAAATCATTTCGCAAACATAAAATTATAAAAAGTTTTCAGAAGTTAAAAAAAAATAAACACGAAAAGAAAAAAAACAGTATTTTTGCCTAAAAGAAAAAACGATGTAATTAAATCCTGCTATTGCACAGTCTTAAAAGTGCCGTGAGACAATGAAAAGAAACGGAAGTCACGAGCTCCTCAAGAGTCCGAGAAGTTAGCTGCACAAAAGTGAATCAAGAATGATTATGGAAAATAATTAAAATGATGGTATTACCATCAATAAAGAAACATTTTGCGATGTTATTGGTGAGGTGCTGGAGTGCAAAGACAGAACTGTCATAATTCAAAACGCTTTCCGAAAATGTGGTCTATTTCCTTTCAATCCGGATGCTGCAGATTACACTAAGTGTGTCCAAAATGTTTTGGAAAGTGAAAATGACAAAAGCAATGTTGAAGGCAGTTCTGGCATTGGCTTTGGTGGTGTTCCTAGCGGCGACCTTGTTTGCGACCTAGTTGGCAGTGTTGGAATTGATGTTGAAGCAGATGCAGGCGTGAATGAAGCTGTCCATTCAGTTGGTGTTTTAAAGACTTTTTCCGACAAAACCTTTGAAGACTTAAAACTTTTAACAACCCACCTAAAAGATGAATTCCGTAAAAAAACGACTCGACTACAAAGTAGTAAACGAGATCATTATCCAGGCTCAACAAAGAAAGAACAACAGCGGCAATTCTTATGAGGTCGAAAATAGTGTAGTGCAAAGCATTGAGGGTACATACCATCACGAAACTGATGGTCTTTTAACTCGAGTTCCAGAAGCATTACCATCTCCTTGTAACCAAAATATCGAAGAATCTTTGGCGGCACCTCTGGAGCAGGAGGAACGCACTGGAACTGTTTTGACTGATCTTCAAAATGTTATAGGTAATCTTTATACTTTTTACATGAACTTATTGGGCCCTATATCTTTACCAATCTATCTTAGAAATGCATGGTCAAAACGATCTTAACACTACGGATGATATGTTTTTGCACGAGCTTTGCTCACAGATTGCCGATGAAAATGAATTAGTATTTAATGGTAGGTTTCTATTTAAAGATTTTGTTTGTGGTAAGTAAAATGTTTTCTTGAAATTTTTAGAGATTTTAGAGCCTGGCTATATTCTTGTAAGGCTTCGACATCAAAAGCGGCATCTTTTGAAAAACACCTCGTCTGTCCAAGGCCAATTGCGTACAAAAGGAAAAGAGCTGAAACTGTCGAAAGACCACCATCGGCAATATCGAGGATGCTAAAAAGAAGAAAGCTGAGGATATTGAAAGAAGAAAGCTTGAGCACCTCAGTAAAAGAGATGTAAAGAAAAAACAGAACAAAAAAACTCCCAAATGTCCTACATGTGAGGAAGATGTCCTTACAGACGTAGAAGATGACGGCCTCACAAACATTGGCTGTGATAAGTGTGCAGAGTGGTATCACTTAAAGTGTACCTCTTTGTGCCATATGTCGTCCAACGACGCTCTAATGAGCGAATTTGTATGTCCATCATGTGACAGTTAGTTTAAGTTGATATTTTTCATGAATTTAATTTATTTTTGTTTTTAATGAATTTAATTGTTTTTTTTTTTAAGTATTAAGAGTTGATTTTTTTGTTGTGCCAATAATTTTAAGAAAAAGCCTTTTTTTGAATTTTTATGAATTCTTTTTGTTTTCATTAAAATTAATCTATTTTTAATTGTTGAATTAAAGTTGATTTTTTTGTTATGCCAATAATCTTAAGAAATAACCCTTTTATTGAATTATTATGAATTGTTTTTGTTTTCATTTAAATAAATCTATTTTGAATTGTTGAATTGATTTATAGTTCTTTTCAATAGGGTGGCCGAATATAGGAGCAACGGTGGCCGGATTTGGGAAACAAAGGGGCCGACTACTGGAACATAGGGTTTTTTTTAGAAAATCTTAAATAAATCTGCTAAGTATTAGTTAACTAACTTAAAGTGGTTTAGTATGCATAAACAAAACCTCAAGGAGCTATTAGTTCAAAAAATGGACCAAATCGGTTAAGAATTGTAGATTTTATAGAACATTTTGTGAGAAAATTCTCTTAGGGGGCCGGCTACTGGTACCACTACCCTATGAAACAAGAAAGGGATTCATAACTTGAAAATGGTCACTTTATTTAATTTTTAATTTTTGTTCTTTCATTACCTGTGTCCTCTGATACTTCTTCAAAAACCTTCTTTATCCACTTGCGGGAAATCCCGTTACTGGTTCGTTTTGCCAGCACCCTTTATCCACACACTCCAAAATAACCAAGAAATTCTATTTTAAAAAGTTACAAACTTATAATTTCTACACTTGACTGCGTGACTGCTCAAAATAAAATTGAAAATCAGATTATTATCGCTCTTTCTAACAGAGCTTCTCACTTGCCCAACTCTCTTGTCAAGCTGTTTCACGTTCGTCGATTTGTTTTAGCCATCCATTCAGCCACAGTGGGTTCCATTACGAATGTCTAACTCCATACAGGAATTTTCGTGAGAGGACTACCGTTTTATATGGAATACCCTACTGTGTCTCAATACGCCTTTTAGCCATCAAATTTTCACGATCAAGGGAGATTTTGGTCGGTTTACAGCTGACGGAAGAGTTCAGTGCCCTTTTTTGGCAGCGAAAGCGATAGATGCGTTATGTATTTTGGGCAAGTGGAAATGAAGCTACATCGTTGATCTTAAAATGTATGTGCAGAACGGGTCTGCAAACAAGTTTCTAACTAAACCGACGCACGTGTCAAAATATTTTGAGGAGAAGAAGGTAAAATTGGTAACGCGGATTTTTAAAATCTAGGTCTGGTGGACTTTTGTTCAAATTTTAAACGGCGAAAAACAGAAAATAACGTGGTTTTCTTGCAATAGATTTTAAAATGGCGACTAATGCAAGTAAAAGTTTGAGTTAAAAGTTCTGCACCGGGCACTAAAAATCTAAGGCTGGATTATCGTTGAGTATACCATACCATTTATAATTTGGAGGTGGTAGACGAGTTGTGTGTGTGATGATTGGTTTGTATTCATCAGTCTAGGTGTGCGTGTATGTTGATAATTCTGTATCACTGTAGGTTTGTGTATGCGCTGGTTCTGAATAGTGCATTTGGTTTGGTTTGTTCTTGTACTGAGTCCCCGCCTCTCTTGCTGGCTCGACACTATTGATGAAACTCCAAGTGAACGAATGGGGTAGATAAATAAAAATCGGGAGTTGAAGAGAATTCGTATAAAGATTTACAGAGCCGTCCGTTCTGCTCCCAAGTGGTTGATTGCTTTCACATGGTTCACTATGAGTACGCCACTCGTTAATGGGACCATGGGTGCTTTCAATTCAATCAGAACCATGCAGCTACCACCAAAATTAAGTGAGTTAGGATCAGTGGCGTAGCCAGGAAATTTTTCGGGGGGGGGGGGGGGGGTTAGATGTTAATATTTGTACGTAAGTAAAAGTCGTTGTTCAATTGTATTGATTAGGTTTTTTCCAATTTATTGATATACAATAATAAAGTGCAGAAAATAAGAACATATGAAAATACACGAAATTATAAATCAATTCTTCTCTGCTTTGCGCGAATCATTCGATAACTTCTTCCACCTTAATGTCAATGTGCCTGTTAATGCTCATAAGAGCAAGCCCATTCAGCTTATCTTCGCCTGTAGAATTCCTAATCCAATATTTTAGACGCCTCAACGTGGAAAAACTACGCTCGCTGCTAGCAATGGTCGCAGCCAATGTTGCACCTATTTTCAGAAACTTGAAAATGTTTGGAAAAAGTGAATCGTTACAAATATTTAATGATTCTATAAATGTCTTTGGTTGAGTTTCTGGCCCAACCCAACGTTGTCTCCAAAATAACACTTCATTTATTACGGTTGAAGCAGCTGCCTCAGTCGCTGTTGGCCATTGATTCATTATTACTTCCACGGTTTCATCAATATTCTCAACGTCTTTCCTGACCAATTTTTCAGGGATGGTATTTCCGATTATTGACAAAATTTTTTTGTGTTTCGCAAATCTGTCAGATATGGATGATATGAAGTGATCCAGGAAAAGTATGAATATTGATGTACGGTAATCTTCTGCTGAGCTGCTTTGGTAATTTTGTCGGTTTTTTTGACGATGCACAATCCTGGAAACTTCAATTTTTTCTCCTATAGACTCGGCTATTTTTTCAGCATCAGCGAATATACTGATAGATATTGTACATTCTGATGATGATGAGTAAAAGTTTGAAAACAAGGACACAGTTGAGCAGAGAATTATGTTCCACAAAACTGTTTGCGCTCCGTCACAGTGACATTGAGCGCTCAGTGAGATTTTTCTTTGTGGAACTGGCGTAATAGATCATTGTGATTGAAGCATTGTATTGACTTATGATACACGGACTGCTAGTTGCATTAATTCTCTATACAAAAGTTGGATAATAATAGGTGTGTTTCTTTACTGAAAATTCGCACGAAATGCACCGAAATTCGTCGAAAGTCAGTCTAATGCCGTTCCAGCACAGCGATTTTTCGTAGCAGTGCACAAAAGAGAGTAAAAAATTTCCCCACCCTGTGAATTTCTGCGACCTAAATTTCTATAGACAGAAATCGTGCACAGCAAAAACAAATACAACAACTGTCATTTTTCCAAGCGTTGCGTTGCTGCGAATGTTTTGTTCAAGGCGTTTCTTTACTTTTAGGACAATTAGGCTCTTTCAGAGAGTTTCTGAGAGTTTCTGAGAGAAATTTACCCCCACTCCTTATAATATGACAGATTGTGAATTTTTGTCCACAAAGTAAAGAAACCTAATGATTGCACTTATTTTTGGTTACACTAGCCAATATCTTACTCTTAACTAAAACACTAACGACATCTGCTGTGATTTAGCTAGCGTGATTATTTAGCAGTGTCAAAAATGTTTCACTAGTTTTCCGCTGAAATGATGCTCGCTAGTATTGCTTAGAATAAGTGGAACCATCGTGAAGTTGGGTCCTAGCAGTCCATGTTTAATAAGTCAATGATTTTAATAAATAGGAGCCCTACTAACGCATTTCAACTCTTTTCTATAGCTCAATGTAGGCAAAACACAAACATACATGTATTTAAATACTGATTTGTGAAAAGCTCGAACTTAAATTTTAAATATGAAAAACAAATTTGCATCAATAAAACAAAAAATAAAAATAAATGAAGCGTTTAAATGATATTCGACTGAAATATTTTCGGGGGGGGGTTTTATCCCCAAAACCCCCCCTACGCTACGCCACTGGTTAGGATCTTAAGATGTATTTGGTGGGGTTAATTTCACCGCAACAAATTCAAAGATCTTAAATGCACCGATTCCAGGTGGTAAAGTATGAGAACGCTTTTTTCATGGCTTTGTAATAACTTTGGGCGAACTTGCTAATACCCGGTTTTTGAGCTCCGAGCTTCCATTTAAGAGGAAGATATGTAAACTAATAAGCCACGGGCAGCAATAACATATCGCACGATACATTTTCAGTCTTTTGTGCTTCGATCACATCGCACATTTCTCCTATTGGATTTTACCCTAAGTTGAGGATCTTAACTTTTTTGATATCATCACTTCTTTTTCAAAACTATAAAATCAAATCATTACTTCATTTGTTTATGCGTTATGCTCTACATTCGAGCTACAATATCTTATTAACGAAGCTCGATGGCTAAACTTCTTACCACTACAAATTTGGAATGCAGATAGATGCAACAAAAAAACTAAGGAAACATTTTTTCGGCACTATTTTTTGTTCTTTTTTGCCATTGAGCTTTGTGCGTTTTGCTGATGCATTGTGTTTATTTATTGTCCTTACACATTTCTTGCGTCGGAATTTATAATGCGAGTGGGGCAATTACTATCTTTCATTTGTTTGTTTTTTTTTTTTTAGTTTTGTAAATCTTAGTTTAATTTGACTGATTGCAAATAAGATAAGCATCAAAATATGATGAAGTGACCTGCATTTGGAAGAGATATTTTGAAGTTATCGATGAGTTTCTTTGGTTCATTCAAAAGTGTATTGATCACTCAGTTGGAAAGTGTTTCAAGTTGATAGAGTAGGGTCTGAGACGTTCATTTCGAACCGGAGGCAAGATCATGTACGTTGTTTGCCTCGTGCCACCAAAAAGCGTTGAATAGTTATTGGGATCACATTGAACTTGTATCATTGATATGATTTATTACAATATAAACTGTGATTACCACTGAGGCTACGAACATTACTTATTAAAATAAATAATTTATTCATGCTTTTACTTCCCCCACCTGTGGTAAGGTCTCAAAAGTACGTTCTCAACAAGCCTGTGCATTGTGCATTTCTCTTTGTAGCTGTTTATTATCTGCTGAAAAGCAAAACAGCTTTTTGTGATATGTTTCATACATGGCAGGAATTGTTTTTAATACACTTAAAATAATATTCTTTTTGATCGTCATAAACTTTCCGTTGAAATGCAGAATTTTACCTAACAGCTTAAGGGCAGTTTTATCGTCAACGTTAAGCATTCTTTCCGAACTCAATGATTTTTCATACCGGGTGTATGAAAAATCATTGAATTCGGTTGATCTTTAAATACAAATAATAGCTTTTGCAACTCAATGCTTGCGCTTTAAACTTCCATAGTCCTTTAAATTTAAATTTCCAAACTTGCCCTATCATTGGCATTTCTACTTGTATTGATAATAATTTTAAATTTATAGACGGTTTGTTGAGCCAATCTCCCTCTCTGAGTTGGAAGTAGTCGATGAAAGAACTCTCAGAATTGAAAGCATTTGATTCGATTTACCATGCTCAATTGATTTCAGTTCCTGCAGATGAAATTGAAATTCTCACGAAATACTCATAAAAAGAAGACGACTTGCATTGAAATTCAACTTGATTAGAGTTCTAGGAATAGCTAGGATTGTTTCGATGGTATTATAAAAGGGAATTATAAGTAAATAATCATAACATCGTTCTACAAAGTTTCTAATTTTCTTAGCTGCCATAAACAATCAAAGATGCGGTAAGTTTGCATTCACAACTTTATATTAGTCTACAAAGCTCTTGCAATTTGCAATGCTCCACAAAGCCAATGAGGATGATGATATGTGATGTTTAAATTGGGTCACATCTAGATGTAGAAAATAATGAATAAATATCGACGTGAATTATGTTTTAATTTATTCCTATTTGTTTTGTGTATGTGTGTCATGCAAACACACGTGTTTTGTTTTACATCTCGTTGAGCATAACTTTTCTGACTGTAGGCAATCTTCTGATAGGCCATTGCTGGAAAACGACGAGTTTTACATTCGCACATTGATAATCACAATCATAACATTGATTATTTTAAACTATAAATTCAACGACGGATAATGATTCCACATCCTATAGTAAGTATTTTGTAATTAAGAACCTTTATTAAAAAAAATCGCTGCTTGTAGTGGCCGTGTGTGTTGAAGTTGCACCGAAACGGAAATTAATTTCAATGATTAATTTCCTTCGTGTGTATTAATTAGTCGTTTCCGTGTTAATTTCCACTTTTAAAATCCATCCTCCTCCGTGTGCGTCAATTGTTGTGCTTTTTTTCTCTTCCTCTTTTTGCATTTGGATACGATTTTGCCACAGGAAGGAAAGAAAAACTCTTTTCTCTTATGACCCAGTTTTTCGCACTGAAATGACACCACATAAGATGCTTGTGTTCGATTCAAATTCTTTTTGGTAAATTGTTCCATAAGAGGCCTGGAGAGTCAATTCAATTCTCTGATTGTAAAAGATAGAAATAGTTTGCTGTGGAATATGCAAAAAGAAGATGGTTCTGCTATCGAATAGAGTTAGAAAATAATTTCTCAGTACCAAGAGTTCAAGAGTTAAGTTTAGTAAATGTTAAAAATGAACTTAGAATAATTTAAGATTAAGTCAAAAAACTAAGAGTAGATGCATCGCATCGATATGAACATCATGATATCGATTTTATGGAAAGAACTCTCCCAATGAAGTAAACCATCGCCTAGGTAAGATCCTATGACCATTTGGCTAAAGCAAAATTCATGCATAGGCCACACGTGATAAAAATTTAAGAATTGTGTGGTATTGTAAGTTCGTTGGTGAGTTTGAATAGGTATTTTTTGCCGTTTTATTATAATTTCGTTGCTACACGCACACTTTAGAAATTGTAACGTGCTTTGCTTTTTCAGCTAGGGTGAAAGATGACGGCAGACAGGGTTTTTTTAAAGAAATGTGAGACTTCAATGTTATTAATTTATTTACATAGCCTTCATTTGTCCTACGCTTAATGTACGAATAAATCAAAAATATTAAAAACTTTTTCGGTTATAGTAACGATAGTTTTTTTCTCAAGACGGTCTGGGGAAAGCTCTGTTACCGGCTTATGCTTCAATATTTCTGCCTGAAAAAATTACCCTATATTGTCGAAAGTAAGCTCAATAATGTGCAAAAGGTCCGAATAAAATTACTCAGTCTATATTTAAGAAAAAAATCGGAAAAAAGTCTTTTTTCTTACTTTGAAACCCTAACCTCCCCCCTTCACTTAACTTCTTAAAAAGCAAATATTTTCGTCCTGTAATCGCAATTTTTTATATAGATTTGCTTAAATAATCAAAATATATTTGACCCATGCGCAAAGTTATATCAATTCTTAAACCTTTGACTGCTACTAGTCAGGACACCAGGAAGCTGAGAGCAAAATTGGCTTTCTTTAGCACAGCAGCTGTCTGGGGTTGAACTTCTGTAGCTCGTTGAACTGTATTCCAAGGTATTTCACATTGTTTTTAGCTGTTAATCACGTCCCATTGAGTTTGGTGATTTTGGTGCTACTACACTTCTGGGCTGATCGACCTCTTGCTTTACCGTTGATCTGTTAGATGGTCGTCTAAAGAAAATTAGCTCAGAATTGGCTGAGATGATTTTGAAGCCCCGGTGTTGTTAGTACTCACAAAGCCCACGTAAGTACTTCGACTCTTCTGGCAGCAAATACCGGAGAAATGGAAACATGAAAGTCTGTACGTGTCGACTGGCTGTGGTGTAGATGTCAGCTGCGATCCTTGTCCAAATTCAACGTTGGTTGTCCTTTTTGATGACTGACATTTGAATGAAGAATGACCTGGAATGAAGAAAATTGCATATAATTTCGATTAGCGGTTGTGGAAAATTTTGCTGAAAAAATGTATGCCCTACTCCTTCAATCCATACACTGTCCAATGCTTTTTCGATATAGAGAAAGCATCCAACAGTGACTTGGTGCCAGTTCAAGGACGAGGCGATGTCGTGCTGAAATTCAATAAGGGGGTGTAGGGTGGAATGATTTTTTCCGGGATCCGAACTGTGTGTCTGGTCTTGTATAACGTTGTGGTTACTGCAGAAATACTTTAGCAGTGTCAGTAGAAGCTCCTACAGTATTTTGCTTATATTGCACAAAAGTGAGGAGTTCAGAGAAGTCTTTGGCTATTGGATTTCTTTGGGATCGCAATAATCTTCGTTGTTTTCGATTTGTGGGCAAAATAGTAGTTATTGATGCAACTATTGAGAATGTTTGCCAGGAATATCGAGAATGTTGAGATTTTGACCGATCCTTTAGACTTTTTTGGGCGGTTTCTGCGTAGAAACTGTTGAATTTCTTCAGGAGTGGTAAGTCTAAGGTTGACTGTGGGATCGGTGCAAGGATTTTCATCGTTGAATTGGATGGTCTGTTGTGTGGGGATTTTGATTTGTGTTTTTCAAAGAAGTCAGCAAATCCTATTATCTCCATCGGTTGAAGCCTCACCATGGGCTGTGGTTATAATTTCTGACAGTGAGGGATTTATCCCTATGATTCTGTTGATCTTTCGGAAAGTATCGGGTCCTGGTTTAATGAATTGAAGACAGTTTCGGAGGAGAGTTTCGTTGTTAAACATAGTTCGCTACGTTCTTGAACATGGTGTTTATTCATCTTAGCTGACTGGAAGCGGATTGAAGCAGTTTCTTCAAGTGTTGCCTTTGTATTTCGGTTACCCCTGCGCTCGCTCTTTTAAACCAGTTTGGCTGTGGGTTTGCACTCGAAAAATCTCTTCGATTGGCTGTTTTCAAAAATATCTATTAAATGCGTGGTTGGTGTTTAGGCTTAAAGAATGGATGGTGTTGGTAGATAGTTATGGATGGTTTGCGGTGGATTAAAGAAGTTGTAGGGTTGGTATTAGATGAAAAACATAATTGACTGAATGAAGTCACACTATTTTTTTCTTTCTGAGCAGTTTACCGGATTGTAGCAGCAGCTCATCCTCTTCATCGTAGGATTTTCTCCGCCGCAATCTGAGTTTTGAACAAAATTCATGCTTTTCCCTCCCTGTATGGCAGGACAATAGTGAAGATAGTTGTGAAGATGCATAATTGCCATATTAAATCTCTTTTTGGTTCTTTTCGAAAGCGTTTCACTACAAAGACGACTTTTAAGTTCTGTGTTACTATTCGATATGCCGATCAACTCCGAAAAAGTGTCTTTAATAAGCGTTTTGAATGCTTCAATTCTTATCAATTGGTTAATCCGATCTAAAAAAGACACACCACAAGATCGTATTTTTACGCCTGCATACACACAAATGACCATACACGAATGCTCATGTGGACACTCATAGACACAGGTTTTGTCACGTAGGTAAGTAAGTAGGTACTCATATTTTTATTCACACACAGCTTCTGCGGTGCGCGTGCACGTCCACGACTATGGGGTAGTGGCCAGCATGTCTATCTGGTCGTTTAATGCTTGAATCTTAGAAACATGCAGTTGCTTTTCAATGAAGAAAGATGATTCGATGAATGTCTGTGGACAGCACAAGCAGAAAAAAAGAACATCGAACTTAAAAAAAGAAAATGGAGCAGCATTATGAACGCTCGTTTGATGGAATTAACAGATTCCAAGAAATTCGACAGATTCTAAGAATTCCGAAAGTCTTAACAAAAAAGTTAAAAAAAAGGATCAAATTGGGATGGCAAACCTCGACATCAAAGTTGTAAAGACCTGTTTACCTGTTGGTCTTTACAACCTTGATGTGACCGAATCGCAGTTGCTGAGGTTAAAGAAAGACCACACCTGCTGACTGCTAGGCGTCGATGAAGACCCAAATTCCGTTGTAAGATAAAACGCTCTATTCAACTTGGACGATGATCAAGAATGCCGTCCTCCCGAGTCCCGACCAGAAAGAAGTTAAGTTTGCACTATGCAATCTTATAAATCAAATAAAACTGCGTGTGCAGATGGCCTCTTTATGTGTCCTTTATTCGGATATGGCAGCGTTGTGTATCAGACAAGTGCTTCAGTCCTTTAAAATAGCCATGTACTCTAAATGTTATTTCATGTTTTTCGTTATGAGACACTTCAAATTACTGATGGAATATAGGTATTTTTTTTACTTATTTCCAACTAGAGAGCAAAAACTTTTTAACTGCGTGTTCTAAAGATTGTCACCACTTCGTCCGGGTCTAGTTTAAACTAGAATCACCAAAAAACAGCACCCATCTACTTTTTATTATCAAGATCCAACGTCCCAACATCCCATACCCGTAGCAACTAGAGTGAAGCTCATAATAATAGCTCACAGCCATCATGCTAATAACACTAAAACCAACTTTATCCTTGATGCCCATATACATATGCATACATGCTTGAGTTAACAAGCGGACATAAGAATGTTCCCGAAACGAAACACATGTTTCTCGATGAGCTATTTCCCACTCAAGTGCAGTCGTGAATATAACAAGGACGATGGACTTCATCAAGTTTATGACCACACCGTATCACCCATGCTATGAAAGTTGACAGCGCATATCAACTTCAACACTCATAACACCAGGAGAACATATTCATAAAGTTAGCTAGTCACGTCAAATCGCTTTTTAAAATGGACAACATCATGCAAACATTATATCACGCAATATAGATACCAGAGACCTAATCCTAAACCGTGTTGGAATTTACTTGTTGTTGGGTTTGAGACATCGATATCTGGTTTTAATGTATCAATCCATTCGCTTGATGCTTTCCTTAAATCAGAACATTAATTCGACTGAGATTTCTTGTCTTCGACCTCTCTTCAAAGCCTCGGCGATATCTTAATCTGGGCCAAATTATTTTTACCAGGAATGTTAATGGTTTGCTCACACCTGAGTAAGCTTGAGGAGCTTAATTATTGCTGGTTGTGGTGGTATGCTCATTCAGAATCAACCCACTCCGAAATGGAGTGGACTTTCATTGGAAGGTTTCGTGAAAGGAGAATTTTTTTTAATGAGGATGCTGAGTTGGAGCATCAATTACCAGTTCATTTGTACTGAAAGTGTAGCAGATTTGCCCATTTTTTTTTTTTTTTTTTTGAGATGCAGTAGATGTAAATGAGGTGGTTGTAATTTTACTTAACTTTAAATGCATCGTCCAGATGAAACCGGAGAAGCGAAGATAATTGCCGTGGGATGCTGATCCGAGCGACTAAACACTCTTTTACTTCACCATGGCTGTCCTGAAAGCTTACAGGGCATACCCGTACGCAATGAAAAATTTTGTAGGGTAAAAAGAGTCTGCTTCAGAAATCAGAAGAGTAAAAAAGTTTCTGATAAAGGCCGTCTGATGCCCCTCGCCCTATTCCACACAACTCCATATTTTGTAGAAATTACTAAGTCATCTGTAAACAATTCCAATTATTATTACATCACTTATTATGTGGCTTCATCTGTTCCCGGAGAATTCTATTTTCTTGCTTTGTATTTAAGGCAGAACTTCCTTGGCCTATTATATTGAGTTTTTCCCTTGGAAGTTCTTTTGAACATTATTAGCTATGCCTCGCAAGTTTCAATTCCCCTCATTCAGAAGTCTGACACTGAAACAATCAAACAAAGACCAAAGGGTTGTTCAAATCCTCACAGCTCCCTTTACCATGAAGAGAGATTTTCCGAGTGATTGGTTTCGAAAATAACAATAAAAAAAACAAACTACAAACTCTTAAAGTGTTTTTTTTTTTATCAATAATATGAACTTTTGGTTATCGGATGATTGCATCTGATAATAAAAAAAAAACCAACAACAAAACAATTAAATCCAATTAAAAAGCAAACATTCCATTCTCATTGATATAAAGTTGTGGTGGAATACCGCCATTATTTAGTTCAAGCAAACCAGATCGCCATCGCTTTAGTCGACGGTTTTCATGGTTGCTCGGTGTTTGGGTATTTGTGTTAGCATAAGTGCTTTGTGGTAAGAGATGGTAGAAGTCTTCGCCTATACAACACAGAGCTACTACATAATAAAAACCACACCCTGTTGCCATGATCCAACTACATAGAGAGCTTTCAAGCCAGCATCAACACAGCGTAAGTGGCCAGAGAAGCTGATGTAGCGTAAACAAAATGTTTTCCTTTTCTCATCTAGAGAGCCTGATTGTGTTGAAAAGTTTGATGAGTTTCGACTTCAATTTGCAGTTGATTGAGTCGAATAAAAAACCGTTTTTAGATTTTATTTTCTGGAGAAAATTGTTGTTGTGCATTCTGAACTTAATATTCTTCTCATATTTAGTTTATTATGGAAACATTTGTATGGCCTGGGCAAACCAATGAGAATACCTACAAAATAATGTGGTTTATGGAGTTGCAATGAAAAATTAACAATATCATTGCAATCATAAAATACTTTAAACAATTATAAAATGGACTGGAATAAAGCAGGAAACAATATAAGTTGTGGAGGAGTATTTGGTTTCAAGGACGTTTATGCATTCGCTCATGTTGAAACACTAACACATATATGCGAACTTTTGCCATAGATTCTTGATAATTACAATATTAACAACATTCAACATAATTTGTCCCTTTACTATCGAAATAGTATAGACTCGTACGTCGTGGTTCTCTTTTCATTTCGATTTCAAGATAGTTATGGAATAGTTCACACTTGAGTCGTAGGTACAAAACTTGAAAGTTTAGGGTTGGATGCAAATTTGTGGTTGAGTTTGATTATTTATAAAATGAACATATTTTTGATGTCTAGTAGGATTAGGGAACTACGAGCATACCTCGATAATGCCTTAGTGTACTCCTCATTTTTGTTCTAGTTGTACCGGAAATGACTTGTAAAACTTTTAAGTGCAAGTGTTAGGTAAACGGGAATAAAGACACATTAACGCAGTGTAAATAGCTTGTAACTGTCCAGGACTTAGCAGTCTGCAAGATCCTTGGAAGTAAGAGATCGCGGATAAATATGATTTGTAAGGTCAACGGTTGAAATCAACAATCGAAAAGACATAATATTGATTTAATGGCCTTAAGTTAGGTATTGAGGTAGAATCCACTTAGTAGATAAAAATTTATTTATTTAAATTTAAAATAAATATAACTGCGGGAAGAAATTTAAATGAGTGACTCTTAAATCCTTGGCGGAGGACGCAAAAATCAACTTACCCATTCACGTAGAAAAAAAGCATTGAATTTAAAACGACGGTTAAGCTGGAAGCGCAATAACGATTCTATTGTTTATGACAATAGCAAATGCTTTGGATGAAGCTTAAAAGTCGCGAGATACTTACACTGCTGTTCACTTCATTAGACGCACAAATTTTTTTTTACTTAAACCTAATTTTTTTGTAAGTGTGGGTAGCAATTGTCAAACAATTGCATTTATTTGAAAGCTTATTAAATTCTCAACAAAATAACACTAAAAAGTCCAAGGTGAGTGGAAGTAAGCGGACATTTTTTTTTACTTTTGTCTATGCTCCAAGAAAAAGTACATTTATTTTTGTTCACATGATTAGACGCACCTGTAAAATGAGTTAGTTGGTCGCGATCTGTAACGTGGATTACAGATAGCTGCAAAGTTTAAGTAATAAAAAAGTGTTTGCCACAGATTTCAGTCCAAAATGTTGGAAAAAAAAGTTTTAGCTGCAGAAGAAAAAGGGAAAAATGACGTGTTGCAATCCGAAGAGTTTTCAATGAGAAGAATTGCAAAAAAAATAGGCCAAAGTGACCATGTTGTGAGGAATTTTATTAAAACCAGTGATTCATACGATAAAAACTGCAAAGGAAGTACAAAAACGGCTTTAACTCCTCAGGATAAGAGAAAAATTTTAAAAACTGCATCAAATTCAGCTCTCTCTACCAGCAAAATAAAGGAAAAAGCGGGGGTAACAGCCAGCACATTAACTGTTCGTCGAGCTATTTTAGGTGCAGACCATCTTCAATTAAAAAAAAACAAAAAAAAAAATGCCTCCACTAAACGCCATAAGAGCAAACAGCGGTTGGAGTTCACACGCGTTCACATGACCTGGGATAGCAACTTTGGAAATGAGCTAAATTGGCAAAATGCGGTTTTTCTGACCAAAAAAATTTAACCTAGATGGTCCTGATGGATACAACCACTGTTTCCCTGATTATTTTTTTGGTCAGAAAAACCGCATTTTGCCAATTAAGCTCATTTCCAAAGTTGCTATCCCAGGTCATGTGAACGCGTGCGAACTCCAACCGCTGTTTGCTCTTATGGCGTTTAGTGGAGGCATTTTTTTTTTTTTGTTTTTTTTTAATTGAAGATGGTCTGCGCCTATAATAGCTCGACGAACTGTTAATGTGCTGGCTGTTACCCCCGATTTTTCCTTTATTTTGCTGGTAGAGAGAGCTGAATTTGATGCAGTTTTTAAAATTGTTCTCTTATCCTGAGGAGTTAAAGCCGTTTTTGTCCTTCCTTTGCAGTTTTTATCGTATGAATCACTGGTTTTAATAAAATTCTTCACAACATGGTCACTTTGGCCTATTTTTTTTTGCAATTCTTCTCATTGAAAACTCTTCGGATTGCAACACGTCATTTTTCCCTTTTTCTTCTGCAGCTAAAACTTTTTTTTCCAACATTTTCGACTGAAATCTGTGGCAAACACTTTTTTATTGCTTAAACTTTGCAGCTATCTATCTATCAACTAACTAATTTTACAGGTGCGTCTAATCATGTGAACAAAAATAAATGTACTTTTTCTTGGAGCATAGACAAAAGTAAAAAAAAATGTCCGCTTACTTCCACTCACCTTGGACTTTTTAGTGTTATTTTGTTGAGAATTTAATAAGCTTTCAAATAAATGCAATTGTTTGACAATTGCTACCCACACTTACAAAAAAATTAGGTTTAAGTAAAAAAAAATTTGTGCGTCTAATTTAGTGAACAGCAGTGTACTTACTTACCTAGGTGGGCCTAAGCCTCAAACAAAGTCAACATCGACAGCGATTTAGAATTTGGGCGACCTTTGTTCAGTTTTGCACTATAAGTCGGAAGAGTCACGAGTTAGATCGTAGGAAATGTGACTGATGGAAATCTTTAACAGAATGAGATGATGGGAAGGAAGCAAGCATATATCATGTGTGTCCGAGGAACAAAATGACGGAAAACAGGAAACAGAGCTCGCTTTTGGGATGTGAGGATAGAAGCATTCATAATATTCTATTATACTCATATACTTAATAGAGAACTGGGAGTCCTGGGGCCTGTCGCATTTTCTACAACCATGTCTTTTCAGAAAATGGAAAGGAAAAGACCATAAATTTTGTTCCGATTCCGAACTTCTAATCGAGAAAGCGTTGAATTTAATATCGGAGGACTTGCCAATTAGATGTCTGACAAGGTCCATCTCCAAGCTTATTGAAGGTGATAGGCTGCGAAAGCGATGGAGGGAGAGTTGCTTTTACCAATAAACAAAGAAAAAAGAGATACACGCAGTAGCGATAACCAACGTTTCATAGAGTTTATGTCCCATACTTGGAAGATCGTTTAGGCTTTAGGGGCTACGAAAAATAATTATGCTATGTGATAAGTGATAACCAATGCAGGTCTACTGCAGGTACTTCAACAACTGAAGCAATAAAACGTAAATTGGATTCTATTCTTGAATCTTTAAAGGACCTGCGAGCTGTGCTGTCTGAAGTGTGACTTTTAAAACGCAACCTCAGTCAACGAGGAGTTTTAGAGGTGTTTGTAAGGATGATTAGGGATATGTATAAAGAATATGGACAATATTGTGTCCAGTGCTATCTCGCTGTGAATTTAGTGTCCAGTCGGTACTATTTTACTTTGAAATTAGTGTCCAGAGCTATCTCGATGTGAATTTTGTATCAAGTACTATCTCGCTGTGAATTAAGTGGCTCCTGCTATCTCATCAGCACAGTCCAAACGCACACTCTAGTATCGTTTCAGGAATCACCATACCAAGAGGGAACTACCGAAGCCCAGCGTTACGTTATATCACCCTAGTTACCCGAACCAGGTGGAGAACTCGGAACTCATCCTCATTCCAGCCAGATGTCAGAGTAAAACTTTTACTCACAGGAAGAGACTCCGCAAGAATTTTCATAGACCTACCTAATTCAGTGGAATTATGGACCTGAATTTATTATGAAAAAGTATTGCACAACTTTTTTTTTTAAATATCGAAAATGAAATTAACTTCAATAAACTGAAGTTTACCTTAGTCTTCGACCAAAAGCATACTCAAAAAATTATGCTTTAAACGTATGATTTACAAACAAAAGTAAACAAAGCCAATTACAAGGAACAATCATTATCAATTTCCAAAGCAAATCAGATGAATTTAAAAGTTGTATGTTATTGGTTCACCATTGGGTTCATCACTAATAATGAATTACGTCTATTGAGATTATGGCAAGGTATCAAAAATCAAAAGATATTTTCAATATGTATAATATAATTGCATTTGAAGTCTGTAATAAGTGATAGAATGTAAGAAAAGTGGTGCTAATATATACTGATGTCTGTGTGGATGAGTATACCTACAGGCACATCTACATCTACTTTGACTATACTTATACGAAGAGGAATTATCAAAAAACACTCAAAACATCAAACATTTCCTTCTTCATTTCCATGTATGTACACTCATGGTCACACAATTAAGTCATTTTTATAAAATTAGGTTTACATATCCATATATTAAGTACAAATTACAACGAAAGCAGAATTTGTTCAAATTCTAATTATTTACAATCACAATCATTAAAAAAAACCAAAGAAAATAAATTCCACTATAACAATAGTCATTTCTTTAACAAAAAATCTCCATTCTCCTTGGCATGGAGTCCACCAAACCTTTCCATTGCTCTACGCTACTATTTTTCCACTCTTTCTGCAAAATACTCAAAGAGTAGTCTTGCTGGTTGGTTTTTTTTTCCGCAACTTTTTTTTTTTAGAATGTCCCCAAATTTCCAATAGGGTTTAAGTCCGGTGACATTGCTGGCCACCCCAAAACATACACTTTACGCTCTTCAAGGAAAGATTTCACAACTCTTTACTTGTGTTTGGGGTCATTGTCGGGCTGAAAGATCCATCATTGGGGTAATTGGTTCTGGCAGTCGCCGAGAAGATTTGTGTCCAGTATGTCCCGGTAGTCAATACCTGTCATTTTACCGTTTATTTGACACAGCGGACCGACACACCACGGCTTGTGAAGCACGCCCAAACCATTATAGAATCGCCGCCATGCATTAAGGTCTTTTTGGATACACTTGGGTTCTGCTCAGCATTTCTCATCAACAAATATTGTGTGAGGTGAAGGTCAACATTATGGAAATGATGGCAAACCGTATGTTAGACGTCCCAGAAATGCTGAGCTGAACCCAAGATACACCAAAAAAACCTTTAGGCATGGCGGCAATTCTATAATGGTTTGGGCGTGTTTCACAAGCCATGGTGTGTCGGTCCGCTATGTCAAATAAACGGTAAAATGACAGGTATTGACTACCGGGATGTACTGGACACAAATCTTCTCGGCGACTGCCAGAACCAATTACCCCAATGATGGATCTTTCAGCCCGACAATGACCCCAAACACAAGTAAAGAGTTGTGAAATCTTTCCTTGAAGAGCGTAAAGTGAATGTTTTGGGGTGGCCAGCAATGTCACCGGACTTAAACCCTATTGGAAATTTGGGGACATTCTAAAAAAAAAAGTTGCGGAAAAAAAACCAACCAGCAAGACTACTCTTTGGAGTATTTTGCAGAAAGAGTGGAAAAATAGTAGCGTAGAGCAATGGAAAGGTTTGGTGGACTCCATGCCAAGGAGAATATCCGCCGTATCGAAACAGAAAGGCTATCCTACGAAGTATCAACTGTGCGGTTAAAAAAACTATGTTTTTTATCATATTTTGCTTATTTTTTTCATGTGACTTAATTATATGGCCACACTTGTTTTATATATTATTGATTTTTTGTTAAAGAAATGACTCTTGTTATAGTGGAATTTATTTTCTTTGGTTTTTTTTTAATGATTGTGATTGTAAATAATTAAACAAATTTTGCTTTCGTTGTAATTTGTACTTAATATTTGGATATGTAAACCTAATTATATAAAAATGATTTAATTGTGTGACCATGAGTGTATGTGTTCCATTTAATGATCTATAAATAAAGTATTAAATGGTTGGTCTTTAGGAAGTTTTCTCAGATTAAATTACAATACAGAAGGGTATGCTGTTTCAAGGGTTATCTTTGGTGTGATTGACAAAAACAAAGTTGCACATAACGTATTGTGCGAAAAGAGAAAGGTATAGTGCATGTTTATATCAAGAACAGTAAAATCTATTCTAAAATGGAATGCGCAAGATATCATCGAATTGCTTAGAATTGATACAATGAAGTTACAAATTCATATCGGAAGAGGGTCTTTTTCTTTCCCTAGCAGAAGAAGTAATTTTTTTTTTTAAGAGATACTAAAATCCTCGTAAACTTTTATCAACTACCCTGGCAACACTTCTTTTGATATTCTGCGTCTTTATTCATTCCAGGATAATCAAAAGCTCCATTCAATAAATAGTCTCAGAGTCTCACTAAAAAGCTTGTGAAAGGTGGTAATCTTTCAAAAATATTTCGTGTGGTTCGTGCTAGCTCGTGTAACACGAGGTATTTTAGTTACTTGAAAGGACACGGCAAATGGTGTTTTCGAATTGATTTATCTTACATGAACTTACTCTAGTTATTTAAGAGGTGTACGTCTATTGGCTCATGTAAAACGCTCAAAGGGTTCTCTTCATATTTTTGTTTCACTTTTATTGAATAATTGCATCTCTCGACCACTTATGACAAACAAGAAATATTAAACTTAGTTTCCTTAGTAACCTAACTTACTACTGGCCATTGCTCTCAGTAAGACAGTTAATATTTTCAAACCTACACAAGCAACTATATTATTTGAAGAAGTTATTAAGTGAGACGGATTGTATAACCTACAAGATATTTCATTTTGCCTAAACTTTTTCAGTACCTAGTTCAAAGAGATTCTGTTGTTAATGTTGAAACTTCACTATTCTTTCTACTAACCACTAATTACAAGAATTTTTCTCCAGAATGAACTCGTCAGAATACAATCAGGTTGAGTACCACCAGATAGCCACTGCCATAGTCAAACCTTAGTAGTAAGTAAAAAAGAGTGTTTTATTCACCACGTGTTTTTCTATTCACTTTAAGTAATTAGCTCACATTTAGTTATTCAATTGGAAGCGCAAAGGACTTTAGGCTTTGTGATTTAGAGTAGAAAAAAAGCACGAACTAAAAGATGAGGAAGCGCAATTAGCATTAGTATTAGTGATTTCGTGTAGAACGAACCAACACTAACTACACGATATATTTTTTTCTGAAATGTACTGACTATCTTAGTGATTTTGAGTAAAGCCAACAAACATAAAAACATGATACATTTTTTTTCCTATTTAACTAACTAAATTTGCCCATCAACTTAGCACCATGCCGAGGCTTAGTACATTTCTCTGAACCATAACTCATGAGTAATGGAGTGGACCTGCTGCTTTTTTTCTAATTTCTTCTCATTGCTGTGTAAATACTCTAGACAGAGAGACTTGCCACTTCCTCTAGAAGTTCAATATCCATGAAAAAACGAATGGATGTCTTTGATGTCACGAACTCTTACAGTGGCGTTATGCACGGTCACTACAAATTATAAATTACGGTAGACTGTAATCACAACAATAGCAACTACGTGACCATTTTAGATCACTGCGAGCTAATGCACTTCGAATTTACATACGGGGCAATTGAAGTGTGTTGCACTAATATATTTCTGTTGAAGTAATTATGGGTCCATTAGTCTGGACTTTATATGCGGAGAAATTCGATGGTCTGCTATACCTTTTAAACCACTTGTAATTTATTATCAACAACATTATATTAATGACCCTTGATTAATTACTTCACTGCATCTAAGCGATGTATTATTTTCTATTTACAAGTTCAATTTTAAAATTCTCAATAGAACTATCTATCCAATTTAAGTAAACACCACACTAGATTTCAGTTTCACACAACAACATTCCTAATAAATATAAACACCAGCAGTTTGACCTTTGCAACGTTATACTTCCCAAAGAACCATTTGTCATATCCTCTGTCAAGCAAAATGTTTATATGAGACGAAGCATGAAAAACTTGAAAATTCTGCTTAAGGCAATGGCAAAGGCCAATGATGGAATCCCAACAAATAAACTTTAACCCTCAAGAGTAAACAGAATGTGTGTCATTGGACGTTAATGTATCATTTTTCACTGTGAAAGCGAAACCTTATGTAGGGAATTGTGTAACAAAATCACCAACATCTTCATCTTCATTTAAGGCTCTTGGCTCTCTCACACCTTACCAAAGTCCTAAAAAAAACAATTGAAAAAACTGAAAATAGAAAATCTCAACGAAGCTTACGATGAAAACTGACCGTAAGTTTTAATCATAATGCGAGGATTGACTATTTGTCGAAATGTGAAAGGAAAACACATTATCGAACGATGATAGTGTTTATTTTATTTTTTTTTTTTTTTTTTTACTGAAAAGAAAAAAGATTTTAAATGGACTTGGCATCCCAGATGAGTATTTAGGCTCTGTTGGCAGAAAATGTGAAGCGGAACAGATGGAATGGATGACGGGTCAATTTCTGACCGGAAAAAAAGAATGAAAATAAAATGAGGATTATGAAATCCAATCGCTTGGGAAAATAAGTGTTTTATTGTTTGAGGAAGTAGATGGTCCTTCGTATGGGAGGTTTTTTTTTTTTAAAGAAAAAGTATGATGACACGAGCATTTAAAGAAATCAGAAGCATTTGTTAAAGCAGAGAAGACAGGTATTGGCATGTGCTCCTACAGGAAAAAAAAAGTAAAATACGAAATCATGGAGGAAATGGATGTGTGTCCATTAAAGAGATGAAATCCGATCATGCAAGTCCATCGGCTACAAATCGTAAGAAATTGCTTCTGCAAATATTTCTATGGACTACACACAAAGAACATACAAGCGAAGAGTTTGCTTTTTTCCTCGAATGTCTTGCAACTTGTACGTAAACATCCGGTACTATCATTCAACCCCCCTTTTTTTAATCTTAATTTTTGTAGCGAGCTAAAATTTATTGGAAACAAAGTCGTTTATCGACCATCCCTTGTGCACTGTAAGGATTTTATCATCCAATTCCACTTAAGACACAACTTAAGCTCATGAAGAATATGTCCCTCTTGATAAATATTATATCCTGGAATATTACACTTGATTGCTGTGTTGCAGAACCAAAAACACTTTATATAATATCAACAATTGCCATCACAATTTTGTAAGTAGTTATGAGTGCTCTTCTCGTAGTGCAAAAGAAAAATGTAACATGAATGTGCTCGATTCAAGGGTTAAATAATGTGAAAATGTAAAAACACTTATGCAATGCTGTGAAGATACACGTGGAACAATTCAAGAACAAACAATTTTAGAATTTGTATTTCGGTGTTTTGAAGCAAACAATCTAAAATTATTCCCTACACATAATGACTGAAGCTATAAATACACGAGTATGTATAAAAGGATGGGTTTCCTGCTTAACGGAAGGGGTATATTGAATAATCATGTCATGTGGTAGTTACCGTGAAACGAATAGCAGCCTCTAAAGGTTTGGGTTTCATTCAAATCGAAATTCGATGATGCACAAAGAGGCAGACAAAGATAATTTACGTACGAGTATTACGTTCTTTGAAGATCACCATTTTTCAAAATATTGGTGCTGGTCTTCAAAGAAAAAATATCAAAAAGAATGAAAAATGAGGTAACTGAAATCAAATACAGCCTTGGTAAGGAGGTTTTGAATGTTACATGGAAATCAGTTGAAGACGTTATGAAATGTTTGGACCGCAGCCTCTGCGGTTCTGAATCGGACTCCAAAACGAAAGCTTTTTTGATGAAAAATTCTAGCCTGCCTGAAATGTGAGAAACAAAATAAGAAAAATGTTAATGCAAAAGAGAAGAAGTGCTGATTTAGACCAGTACCACGAGACTTACAAGCAGTAAAGAAGTGAAGAACTCCAAGTTTCCTAAAAAGAAAAATAAGAAATATGAGAAACGCTCGTTTCAGGAAATTGAGAGTTGCTATGAAAGGATTGAGATTTCGAAAGTCTTACAAAATGGTGCTAGTGTGGTAAGCCCCAAACTCAAGCCTGTAAAGACCAGCAAGTCAAACAAAGTGATAGAATCGCAATCGCTTCTGGAGGATCACAGACATGAATCTCGCTGTAAGGCGGAATGCCCTTCAAATTGAATGATGATCAAGAATCGTTCGAAGAAGTTTAGCTTGCCATATTTAAGCTTATAGTTGCAGATGGCCTTAACATCAATCTCTTCAAGACAAACAGAAATCATAATATAATTTTAATAATATGGTCGGAAAAACTGATGTCAGATAAAAGGAATCTCAGTATCGAATCTTGTTTGCTGTAATATGTGAACATCTGAAACCCCACGTCAACAATTTGATAGGTCCTTATCAATGTGGTTTTAGACCAGAGAAGTCCACAGTAAACTAAATTTTTACATTACCTATGGCAGATCTTGGAAAAAACCCGAGAATATATTATCGATATACACCCTCTTTTTATCGATTTCCAGGCCGCGTATCAAAGTTTTATAAAGACGAGCTGTACAAAGCCATGTCTAGTTTTGACATCCCTGCAAAACTCTTGCAAGATGCGGAATGATTTTGGGGAATTCACGATGCTCGGTCAAAGTCAGTAGAGAACTCAACGAAGCCTTTGATGTCAAAAAAGGCTTTCGAAAAGACGACAAACTGTCAAGTGATTTCTTTAACACTGCTTGAAAAGATTGCAAAAAACTCAAAAGTCAAAATCAGACGCATTATCCTTCAAAAGTCTGAACAATTAGCTACTTGATAACTGAAACGATATTGACGGAATGGGAAAAAGCAAACGTGATGTCATAGTTGCTATTGAAAAAGAATCAAAAAATGGGTTTGATCTTTAATGGGGCCAAAACAAAGTGCATGCTGTCATCAAACATGGAGAGAGTACATCGACGAATAGGACAAACACTTGATTAGTTTACAACTTCGTTTATTTAGGATCAGCTATAGACACAGAAATTAGCATCAGTGCTCTGATCAAACTGAAATTGACTCTCATCAAGGGATTTGAGTTCATAAAGCAATTAAGAGATAAAAACCCTTCATAGAAACGCCCTGTTAACCTTTTATTAGGCCCTGATCATCCAAATCATGCTATGCGGAGCGGGACCATGGACTTCATTTGGAATGGAAATAACAATATTTATGTGATTTATGGTCCTGTTTGTAAATAAAAATGGGCACGACTAGGTCACACAAACTTGCGATTCATATCATATTCGGTGGTACAGAGAGTGGCCAACTACACATTAATATGAAAATTGAATTAAATCACACAAAGCATTGTAAAAATTCCAAAAAACCCGTTATATATTTTTCATTTTCTTATATAAAGGGTCCGCCAAATAACACTTTCAAAAATATTCATAAACAGGGCGCAAAACACCGAGTGTAGCTCCGGCTGTGTGGCAAATAGCGCCGGACTGTTGAAACCAAATATTGCCAATATCCTCCTCTTAAATTTTTGTGAACAAATATTCGTTCAACATGACCCGATAACGATCGCCATTGAACTGTAACGACCACTCCTTGCTCATTTTCGAAGAATGCCTCTGGACCAAAATCCACACCAAACAATGACTTGTTTTGGGTGTATCGGCTTTCAATGTATGCGTGCGAGTTTTCAGTGCCCAAATGCGACAATTTTGATTGTTTACATACCCGCCAAGATCAAAATGAGCTTCATCTGAAAAGATGGTTTTTTTTTGCAAAATCGGAATTGGATTTTCAAAAGTAATGTTGCAATATTTCCCAGCGTTGTTCAAGCATATTCGTTCAGCGGAAGGATAAAACTAATTATCTGTCGAATCAGACATGAGCTAAGTGTTACCATTCACGAAATAAGCAATAGTTGAAAAAAAAAAACGTTAGAGTGCGGACCCTTTACAAGTTTCTTAAAAGACAATTATGCAAAGTTTAAGATATTGCTAAAAGTTGCTTTGGCAAAAATTTAAAAAAAAATCTAAGGTAAAGTTTTGAAGTTACATATTTAAAAAAAATCAATACTTCATTATAAAATTTATAAAAATTTCAAAAATTAAAATTTTTTAAATATTGATTTGCAGTCTTTAAGAAAGACAATTTAAAATGTATCCTTTTAACAAATTTTTTTTAAAATCGTTGTTGCCGTTTTCGAGAAAAATTAGTATTATCATATAGGTTGCATGGCAGGTAGCGTTTTTTCAAGACCTAGAGACTCAGTCCAAAAACCCCACAGAGCCTAGTTGCAAATTTTGAAGAAAAATGAAGCAGTTCAGTCTGTAGATCCATATACAGACAGACAGACAGACAAACAAACAGACAGACAGACAGATAGAAAGACAGAACTGCAGTGTCTTCATTGTAGTGTCACGCTTAATTGCTTTCTCAAAAATTGTTTCCTACACAAGTCGAAGTTCCTGGCAAAAGATGTTGGTTGAGGATCAAGTCAATGTAGTGTAATGTATATGTTGTGCACCACCTGGCTAATTAGGTTGACCAGATCTAAGAGTTGTATTGAAAATGTATTATAATTAAAAATTGTTCAGTGGTGATTGAACTTTTCAGCCTAAAACTTTTCAGAGTAGAGCCTTCCAGAGTGGCAGCTAGCTCCTTTTGTCACGCCTTTACTGGTGTATAGTAATTCGACCTTTGATTCTTCCACCTAAAGCTACAATTTGACTGACCTTTTAAAGAAAACAGTTTTTCCCCAGCGACGAAATCTTAAATTCAAACAGACCTCAACTCAGATGGTAAACGCTTAAGAAATTCTCGCTCTAAGAATCCAGCAGCACAAAAGATAAATATATTTGTTCTTTGTGTGTAATTCTCTGCTTCAATTTCAAATTGTATGAAGCGAAAAAACCCATATGGTTGCCGTATCTTCTCTCCTTAAATTCAGTATCAATAAAATCAAACAATAGTATTCCACATTGCCACATGACCTCGTGACTTCACAAATAAAAATAGAAACTTAACGCTAGACTCTGGAATTCCAATCCGCTTGTTGTTCTTATGATGACCGTATCCTCTCTTTTTAGATGGTATATGTGCTCGCCATATTTTTTCACGTCTTAACATTTTATGAGTTCAACTGAAAAAAAAAAAGGATCCGAAAAATAGAGGAGTCACAAAAAACTCCATTACTTGAGCAAAGATACCGTTATATACGTGGAACGTGATAGTTTTCAATGATTTGTCTATTGTAAGCGAAGGAATAGTTGCGATGGGTTTTTGTTCTCGTAGCATTTTGTGCTTATATTCGCTATTAGGTAATCGAAATTTCACTCTGATTTACGAAAGGACACAAGAATTTTTAGCTTGCAATACTCTTCCGAACGAACGGAATGGGAAATTGGGATTTCTTTTTCTTTTTCTCTTTTTTTTTTTTTTGAACTCATTTTTAATGCAACTTGTTGTTCGGGCTAGAACCAATGTGAAAGTTTAAAAACAAAAAAAAGAATGGTACGTGTTCTTTTGAACTCAATGAGTCTTAGAGTCTTATGCAGTCAACAAGGACAATTCACCTTTTTACTAAGATAAATAAGCATCCCCTTGTTATCGTCATCCTTACATTGAAACATCAAGTGGTTAATTGTGCAACTCACATTAAAAGCTAATCGCATACTTTGCTCTTAAGGTACAGGTACGAGTATTGATGACGCGAGATATATATGCGATTTCTCATGGGACATGGGAAATATTTTTTGTTCATTGCAAAGAGCTCGCATTTTAAAAATCCATAAAACAGGCAATTTGCACCATCTGAATGTACTTTTCAAGTATGAGTCATACGTGCTGACATTCATTTCTCATTCAAAGCCTGAACTTCTTTTGTAAATAGTTCCACGCAATTAGTCAGGGCGTAAAAGGTCTTTATTGACGAACGCATTTTATTGTTGGCGTTGTTCTTTGTCGGCGTGGCGATGTGTGTTCATTCAGAGTATAGGTATATGCCTGCGTCGTTTATGTGGTGAGTGGTGCGAATAGAAATTTCATTCAAAACATGCTTTGCACTAATATCACCCACAAGTGAATGTGTAAACCCTGCAAATCAACGAGCTGTGAAAGGACAATGTTCAATGCTTTTATGCGGTTTCCGTTTAGACGAAAGGGATTTTTATTTGCACAAAGTTGAGTGTTCCGGTTTTTTATCCTTGTTGCTTAGTTATTTTTTATGTATATACTTTATTTTGAAGCGTGTCACGAACGCATGCTTCACCGAGGTGAGACATGTGAATCATTATGAAAAATGTCATTATTTTTTTCTTTTATGTCAATGCTTAGACACCAATCAATATGATTTCGTTGGTAATGTTTAAAAATGATTTGGTGGTTAAACATATTTGAAAATACTTCAAAATATGGTTGCGGAAGGGCATGTGTATATGGTGATAAATGATAACTTGCACGTTTCGAACGGTGAGGGTATGCTTCCGCTTAGGCTCACGTCGCACAGTTGATTAATTTCCTTACTTCTAGTGATGTATGATAAGAGGATTCATCTGTTTAGTCTGTTTAGAGTAGACGGAGACATTTTCAATTTCGCTTTTATTCCGATCAGAATCAATCAGTTAAGAAATTTGATTAAAATATTTAGTCTCTACCGACGAGGAGTGTTTTTGGATCCTCATTAAAACATCAGAAACAGTAAGATGTCAACGCAAAGAGTAGGAAAATGACAGCCAAATATCCGGTACAGTGGAATGTAGAAGCTTACAAACCACACATTAGTTCCAAAAATCTCAAATTAAACGGAATCTAAAGGTGTTGAAACTTCAACAAATTGAATTGAATAGAATTTTGCACAGCACATTATAACGAAGCCCATAAAAATAAATAAATAGGGTGGCGCTACAGAGCAAGGAGCCCCTGGGCCTAGCGCATTTCTCACAACCATGCCTTGTGGGGGAATGGAGGGGACCTACAATTTTCTGCCGGTTCCGAACGGCTAATCGAGAAAGCGCTTTTCATGGCAATGAATACTAACGGAGGACTTGCCAATTCCTCGCGAAAGGCGATACCCGTGGAAAAAACATTTTTGCCTCTGTTGGGATTCGAACTCGAACCTCTGGATTAACAGGCGGACATGCTATCCATCACACCACGGGTACCACGAAGCCCATAGCATAACAAAAATAAGCGAACACACTAACAACTGAAACCATCAAACCACCGAAGTAATTAATGCAGCAATTCAACCACTTTCTACACAATAGTAAGAGGTCAGAAAAGTTTTACACAAAAAAAAATTCATTGATCGAATAACAACTCACAGTCAGTTCACCCCAAAAATCCTAAAAGACACCCGATGAAACAAATGAAAATTTAGAGTCTAGTTCCGTCATCAAATGGAGAAGATACTCTGTGGAGAGTGTCCGGTTGGTCTGGCATCTCTCTAAAAAATTAAAGGAATAAACTTGGTCCAGAAGTAGTAAGTTTAATAGTCTTAAGAGAGTGCTCCTCTGGCCAAACTTGTTCAAAACTTTTTATGACAGAATTTACCCAAAAAAACATCAAAATTCAA
The DNA here is from genome assembly GCA_949752695.1 of Melanostoma scalare. Classification (NCBI taxonomy): domain Eukaryota; kingdom Metazoa; phylum Arthropoda; class Insecta; order Diptera; family Syrphidae; genus Melanostoma; species Melanostoma scalare. The sequence continues at coordinate 34,602,033 of OX456985.1, read as the reverse complement.
AACTTGAACCGGCCATTCACATTTAAGAAATTATCTACGCCAAATTCAGTTGGCGGTAGACCCAATTTGCAGAGTATGCCTCCAAAGCGAACAAACATCTCTGCACATCGTTACAAAATATCAGGCACTCCTCCTTCTTAGAAGGTGGGTTCTTTACTACGATATTATTCCCTTGGATATACTCAAGTGATACCCGTTACGTGAAGGTTAGCAATTCTGCTGTTAACTTAGAGGTTCGTGGTTTGAATCCCACGACTTTCGTGAGGAATTGGCATGTCCTACGTTAGTCCGGCAGAAAATTGAAAGTCCTTTCCATTCCCTCACAGGGCATGGTTGTGAGAAGTGCGCTTGGCTGCTCGCTCTGTTGTGCCACCCTATTTATATATTTTTAAGCTCAAGCTCATTCAACAACAGAGGATCATCAACTTTTGGTCCAATTCACGAACTGCAGTGCACTAGCTCAACGCGCCATAAAAATCTAAGCAAACTATATCACTGTTAAATTAAGTGTCCAGCGCTACCACACTGTGAATTTTCGGTTTTCGGGGTCAGTGCTAATTCGCTGTTGAATTTTGTGGCTTCTACTTCAACAGAGCAACCAGAAACCTCTAAGTATCATTTTTTTAATGTCATCACACGAAACAAGAATTGCGATTCCAAAACTTATCTGTCTGTGAACCCACATCATCTCAGTTCGACTCACGAAAACTTAAAATTGAGGCACAAGTGTGTCATCAGAGTGAGGCTGTAAAACTCAGAAAAGTCATCAGAAATGCTTAGACATAATAACTGAGCCGTGAAAATTAGAAACCACCGCAGTTTGAGTTCCTTAGAACTAAGAACTAAGACCCGAAGCCCAGAAGTGTCATCAGTACTAAGCTTTGAAACTGAACATCCACACTACCGCAGTTCAAGTCCTAAAACTGCGATATGAGACCGCGACTAGTGGTCACTATATCATCAATCATGACCAACCCTACTTACTAGATGTCAGAATCGAACCTTTCCCTATCGGTAGACACTTCGCCCATAGCTACCATACCTATCCAGTTCTTCAGGATATTCAAAGAGAAGTCCTTGCATCGTGAAGTTATCAACTCACAAACGGAAATCTGACTTTGAAAAGCAGCCTGAGTTATTACAATCAGTTTAGCTTTCCCCACATGTTTTTCCCAAGTTCATACTGTCTATTATATCACACTAGTTAATTGACTCATGTTACGAGAGCAACAAATTACTTAACAACCAAATTATCACCTTTGAAAAGTTGTAAGGAAGCTTATTATCCAACCATCACGCCTTGAATTTTTTTTTTTGCATTGTAAGAACCACTTGCTTTTCTGAAGTCAGTAGCAAATTTCTTTGAGTACCAGTCAGTAAAAATCAAATCACAGCCACATTGAAATGGTCTTTCTTTCTCTTATCCAAAAAGCATCTTTCCTTCAACTAAACATCAATTATTGCACCCTTAGGTGTGAACTGTGAAGGTGTGAGTCCTGCTATGTGAAGCAGTGAAATTACCATGCAATAAAACACCTGCTTTCAATTATTTTTCACCTTGTGCTTCTATAAAACCTACTCAAGCAAAGCACTGGTGAACACTAGCTACTTGTGTAGCAAACCAAAAGCCCTCTAAGCCTTCTTTAGCAAACTAGTGTTCTTGTTCTTTTACATCGTCTTTGTCGTTATGCTGTCGTCGACTCGTATAGTCTTTTATTATTCGCCACAACAATTATTTTCATTAAATAATTCACTTTAATTGCAACAAGAAATTCCTTTTCTTGCACTCGTATCTGCAGTTTAAGCAAAGGGAAGTAAATTAATTACCGGTTTCCTCTTTAAAAACAGGACGAATGTACTTGACTTCTACGTGAACCCGCAATACACAGTACATACATCTACGACTCTACAGTCTACAGCTGCTGTACATGTAAGAAAAGTTTATGTTCTAACAAAAGAAACAATGCTTTGAACAGTTCGTGTACGTACTCAACTACTTGGTACTCAAAAGGACCTTCGTCTGTGTTCTGTTCATGTAGTGATGACTTTTCGTTTGTCGGATTGTTTTCGAAATAAGAATCAGTTTAACCTTTTCCAGTATTGATAATATTAATTACCGAAGACTTTGTCATTCTCAATGCCTTTTATTTTCGATTAGTTTCGAGCGATGTCCATGTCGAGAGATTTTTGAAAAGCATTCTGAAGTTTTCACTGAATGATGCAACTGTCGATTCGTTTAGTTTTCCGTTCCTGCTTTACCAGAATAGTTTCCTCTATAGTAAAAGTCAGAAATGACGTCCCGTACAAGGCGTGTCAATAGAAAAGAGGTAAAGCTTTTAAATACTTCCATCGTTTTAATTTTATTAGAAGAAAGCGATAAGCACAGTGAACCGCATACAATCAAAATTTACTTGGTCAAAAACGCCTTTTTAAATTTATTTTCCAAGGATCAACCCTTGACATAAAAACAATTCTAAACCTTCTATGGCTTCAGTTTCATTAGTGGGATGATTAAAGGATGGCCGTTTCCTGTTTAGTAATTGACTCATGAATTTTTTTTTTGGCGGGGTGGGGGATGTCTTTTTCTGTCAGTCAAACAGAGTGGGACAAAGAGTTTAACAATTCATTTGTAAAGTGAAGATACTTCTAAGAACCTTAAAAACGTCATAAAGATGATAAGGATTTAAATGTAAGGTAAGATATTGTACACCATTAAGTATTAATCACTACTTTACTGGAGGGTGTTTTTAGACGTGTGGATTGCAAGAATCGAAAAGATAAACGCATATTATTATGTTATGGCCAAGAATTTTACTTTGTTATAAAAAAATGGGCTTGCTATTTTATACAATGGACTTCAAATAAACCAACAAAAAATAGTCCAACGGTCTCAAACCGCTCGGTGTTGGAAGTAACTCAGAGGTTTAAAACTGAAAATTATGTAACAGTCCGGTCAATATATGCATTCGGAAATGCAAATGAACTACAAAGTTGAATTTGGTATGGGGAAGGACTAGGCAAGTTTAACTTCAATTTGTCAACCAAGAGTTCTTATGTACATTTTCCACCATCTTAAAATAAGGGAGTAGCATGTCTGCGTGTCAACTGGGAGGTTTGTGGTTCGAGTTCCAACAGAAGCAAAAATGTTTTTTCACGGGTATCGCCATTCACGAGGAATTAGCAATTCTTCAGATGGTATATTCATTGTCATGAAAAGCACTTTCTCGATTATCCGTCTGGAACCGGCGGAAAATTGTTGGTCCCTCACAAAGCATGGTTGTGAAAAATTCGCCAGGACCAGATGCTCCTCGCAGTGTTGTAACACCCTATTTTTCTTGTTTTAACAATTGCTCGGTTCTCCGTTGAGGTACTAAAATGTTAAATATGTACGTACTTTTTTGTTGCTCACTGCAAGTTTTTAAAAATTTTGTACGCACTAAAATTGAAGATTGTATTTTATATACCTATCGTTCATCGTTATTGAGATATCTGTCGAAAAAGTCAAAAATTTGCGCAGTTAAATTGGTTTTTCTATATTTTGTCTTTTGTCGTCTACCCAGTCTCTAGAAGCGAGCTCATGTATTAAATTTCTTTTTGTTAAAGTGAGACATTTATTTGATTTAAAAGAGAGCTGTTAAGACGTTCTTAGCGGCGTGCGTTAAAAGAGGACGTTTGTATCATCGATAAGTCTTACCAGCGGCTGGCATGGCAGTAGCAGAAGCAGGTAGTGGCTGGCAGTCTGGTCACTCAATCGGCTGCTAATCGCCAGCTTCTTTCAACAAACAGCTACAGAAAACCAAACAAAAATTGCTTTTGAACTATGTGTATTTTTAATTTTTAAACCTATATATATGATATTTCACACCAATTTCGAATGAAAGTAAGATGTAGCAGTATTTTTTTATTTTACCAGCCGCTGCTACCAGCCAAAAATTGAACGTGTTCAACTTTGCCAGCCACTGCTAAGCTAAATGCTCGCGGGCTGGCAGCGAGAGTGTGGTGAGTTTCGTGGTCACAGAAAGCTGATCAGCGCAGCTGCTGGCAGTAGCGGCTACTCGATTAGCCGCTGGCAAGCAGCCGTGTGTGACCAGTGCTTAATTCAAAGTCGTCTGTCGCTCGACGAAATGTTTTTGAAAGCCAATAATTTGTTTTTTAATTAACGTTTTGTGGTACCCGTGGCGTGATGGTTAGCACGTCCACCTGCTAACCCAGAGGTTCGAGGTTCGAATCCCAGCAGAGGCAAAAATGTTTTTTCACGGGTATCGCCTTTCGTGAGGAACTGGCAAGTCCTCCATGAAAAGCGCTTTCTCAATTAGCCTTCGGAACCGGCAGAAAGTTGTAGGTCCCCTCCATTCCCTCACAAGGCATGGTTGTGAGAAATGCGCTAGGCCCAGGGGCTCCTCGCTCTGTTGCGCCACCCTTTTTATTTTTTTTTAATTAACGTTTTAGTTGAAGTTAATTTAGTGAATAGTTTTTTTGGTAATCAAGCCTCAAAGTCAAAATTTGGGTAAAAAAATTATTTTTTTCTTTTTCCTCCAAATGTTACCTTATTAAAGGTCTTTTCTTTAAATTATGCTCTCATTTGCTTTGAGTCAAACACAGAAAACCAAACGTGAAAATCTTTTTTAGTTTTTAAATTATTAGAAAAATCGAAAGCTACTTTTTCAAGTTGAAAGCAAAGTATTAGCTTTCAAAAGCACTATAGTATGTGCCACTCTTGCGAAAAGGAGAGGGGTAGACTCCCCCTTTGTGATACGATTTTTTCATGCCTTGATCCAATCTATCCGTTCTGAACCCTTGTCGCATCCTATACAAAACATTCTGTATATTAAGGCTTACCTTGCTTTTTTGTGGAGATGTTATTGTTTCCCAATTACTTTCTAAACAAAAAGAAGCAGCGATTGGCAAGAGTAACTCTGTGTTTGATATCCACTCTGATGAAATTCCCCGTGTCTATAGCGGATCATAGATAGACAAAGTTCTGCACTGCTTCGAAGCTATGTTGTGTTTTTATTGTGTAGTTTTTTATATTTGTCGCATTGTCTGTTCTTGGTGACAGCACATACGTAGTTCGTTCTTTCCTCATTGACTATTAAACCAAATCTTACCACTTCTGTTTTAATGCTCGCAAAAACATATTAGAGTTTATTTCTTCCAATTACTTCAATTACGGTTGCGTAGGCGAGTAATTGTGTAGACTTTTGAACCATATAACTTCCGGTTTTGACGTTGCATCTTACACAGTGCTTTCAAGTTAAAAAAAAGCCTCTTGTCAGTTTGTCGCTTTGTCGGATTTGTTTGCCTGCCTTTTTCATCGAACCATTGACATCGCTTTGGAGGACCGGCTAAACTTAGAACATAAGATACTGCGGTTCTAATGGCTTGTGGACATTTGACTACAAATCTCAATGTTGGAAGAGGCATATCCAAAACTGGATTCAAGAACACTTTGAAGAAAGTTTGATTGAAAAAGGCACTGGCTATCACTTGCGACTGAAGCTTTCCGACGTCATATATTTTAACAGCGTTTGTTCGCACGGGTAGTGAGCAGGATATCATATTCGTGCCTTGGCTGTCATAAGTTAGTGGCCTGATTTAAAATTCGCCAATCGGGAAGTTCAAATGCCTAGAATTCTGTAAGTAAGCAACATGCTCAGTTTGGTGGACAGTTGATTGATCTTTGGATTGTCATGTTCCTTTGTGAATTTTAACATCTAGAATCGTCAACGGTAAAATCGTTATTGTTATTCAAGGCTGTTATGGTTGTAGAGAAGGGCTAGATTTCCACTTGGTTGGGAAAACTCCGAACCTGGACTGCCAGCTCTTTTTGGAGACCACTTGGGCATAAAGGGCGGGATAATCCGATGTCAGTGCCCTACTGTAGTTGTTTCTTAGCTGTGGTTGGCACCTTATAGTATTGAAAGGACCTGAAAGACCATTAAATCAAAAAATCTTTCAAATCAATAGAGTTAAGCCTCAAATAAGAAAAGTAGAGTATATAAATTCTACCTCGAAGAAGTATTTAATCTAAAATGGTATTTAATACTCAAAACACTATTAAGATTAATTACGACGTTATTTGAGAGTCATCTGTTGTATTTTGTATTTCATTGTAAAATAATTCCTGTCTCTCGTGTGGAGTAAAATTATGGGGAACCAAATACTCCGTAACACATTCAAAGCAGGCACCTATCAACTCGTATCAAATTTTGAGAAATGCTCACTATGGTTCATATCTATACCTGTTTTGAATTCCTTTCTCTATTTTAGGCCTGATTACTTTTAGTATAATAAACAAAACTTTTGCTTAAACCATTTCCAAGTGCATTGGCTTAGTGCATAAGAAATTATATTAATCAAATCTCTAAAACGATTCAATTACATTTTCTCTTGTTCTAAAGACTTCACTCATGTCCCTGTCTGTTTGCAATGGCAAAATTTATTTGCCTAAAACTTTAATCAAAAGCCAACAATGAAAACAATGCTAGAGGCAAAAGTAACTATTTGTCCCTACTTCAGGAATATATATGTACATCCATTAACTGCCATTAGTTCTGGAAAATGCATTATCTAAGTAAAATCAAATAGCAAATCATTTCGAAGTTAGCTTGAAGCTCTCTTGTAAATGCGGTGTACATCTTTCCTTGTTTGTCGAATCGAAGACAGAAAAAAGAGACAAAAATAAAATGATGACGAAGCTACATTAAACGAAGATGAGACCACAAGTTCCTTTCTCGTTACTGATTGCCATTTCAAATTCCTCCATTCACCCTGTCAATTTGCCAAAACAATTTCATTGTTTAATTTCGAGCAGCTGGCACCAAAGACGAACGTAGAGAATAGAGGGACCTACCTGTTCCATTAGAGGGTAGTTTGATACCTCCCCCCTTCAATGGCAAACAATACCCACGTTCATTGAGGGCAATTATGACCTCTGTGAGTTTCCTGACTTGATGTTTTCATTATGTGCCAGCAAAACAACCGCAACTGTAAGACTAGACGCCCACACTTACACCCAGTCCACCCAACTCTACTAGAATTCGTATTCGTACTCGTATACCTTCGTGTCTGCTGGGCAAATAAATGAATGAATGAAACAAAGCAAGGGCCGACGAACAAACAGCACAGGCTCACTAAACAAATCTACAGTCGTATGAAGCGCAAGCTAAGAAGAAGGACGTTACCGGGCTTTAAATAATTTATCACCTGTTCTTTGCAAAGAGTGCCAATGTTTATGTACATATGTGTGTGTATGTGGTGTATGGAGTGGCTGTGTGCTGGACAACACATTCGTCTTGCATACATCGAAGATTTATTGCGTCCCTGCATTTGATTTAGTTTTGTTTTGCAAAAGGACCTTGTACTCATTGATGGTTGTTGTATTTCATTGTTTGTAAGCACGGTTTGGCATGGTAGGTGCCACCGCTCATCTCTGGACTTGAACTAACTTACCTCTGGATATCATCCCACCTAAGCACTTTGTGGTAGAAGATTGCATAGGGCTGAGAAAAAAAACGGCAGAACAAAAGGATTGAGTGAGATGGATGAAGGCCCCAGATTTGTGTATCACTAAGCCAAGTCGTTAAAATTTAACGCAAACAATTACATGTTAATGGTAAGGGATAACAACAGTCATTTTAAGTAAGCCAACGCTATTTAAAATCGTGTCTCTATTGGTAAGCAAAGGAAAATGGTTTAAATGCAGCACACGTAAGAGTCAAGATTCTTTTTATTTTGTTTCGGAAGTCATCAGATGCTGCTCTCGCAGCTTAGCCACCAAGTTGTGAGCAAATTAATTATTGCTGAAATAATTTTTATAGTCGTAGTCCAGTCAAATCGGTATTTAAGGGGGAAAGTTCTGGTGTCAATGTTCAGAGTATAATATTTTATGTCCTTTCAAATAAAAATAAATAAATAGGGTGGCACAATAGAGCGAGGAGCCGGGAGCCCCAGGGGTCTGGGGGGTAGTCTAAACTATTCAATAACTTAATTCTAATACCTTTCGGTCTTCAGATAATTTATGAATCTAAAAACTATATCTAAGGTTTTTCCAATAGGTATGATATGATTTTGCAGTGGCGTTTCGGCCATTTGTAGTATGTCATGATCTCTCATTTGTTTTTTATTGCATTCAGAAGTTTTTACAATTTTACCATTGGACCACCGTAAACTTCGTGAACTTTCTGATTTTGCCTTGGAACAACTTGAAATCAATAACGATTTTTTTAAGAAAATAATCTTTTCCAAAGAGGCTTACTTTTATTTGACTAGTGCGTTAAATAAACAAAACTGGCGATGAAAATCCACAAAATATTCATGAAAAACTATTACATTCACCTAAATTGACAGTTTGTTGTGGTTTTTGGGCTGGTGGAATAATCGGTCCGTACTTCTTTCAAAATTAAGCTGGTAACACCATTCCTGCCAAAGGAGAGCGGTATAGATCGATGATAACCAACTTTTTATGGGCGAAATTGGAAGAAATTGATTTTGAATTCATTTGGTTTCAACAAGACTTGTCTACTTGTCACACAGCAAATGCAACAATTGAATTATTGCGAGAAAAATTTAGAGATTTGATTATTTCAGAAATGGTGATATTGAATGACCTCCAAGAAATAGTGATTTACACCATTAAACTATTTCTTATTACTTATTTTAAGTCATTGGTCTTTCACAATAAACCAGATTCTCTTCAAGCTTTACAAGTCAATATTGAACGTGCCATTCATGGTATACGACTTGACTTAGTGGGAAAAGTGCTCGAAAAAAAAGAAAAGGGCTCATCTAATTTGTTGCTGCAGAAGAAGTCGTGGTGGCCATTTGAATGACGTTTTATTTAAAACTTAATTGTATTGATTGAACTGCACATTAAATAAAAAATATTTGAATTTCCTTAACAAGAAGTGTTTGATTATTTGAATGAAAACTAAGAAAAATCGAAAAACTTAGTTTAAAAATTACTTAAAACTACTTAAAACTAGAGCAGCCACAGTAGCTTTTATACTTTTTTTTGTACATTGTAATTTTTTGGGGTTTTTGTGTTTTTTTATTTTTTTAAATTTTTATGCCATGGAGCTCTTCAACGTGACGTCTCTGTTGTAAAGAAGCCGTCGTTCCACAAACTTTTGGCAGACGAAGTAGATTAGTGGAACCGCCAATCTATCCTGAAGTAAACCTTTCATGTCAAAATAGAGGAAAGCCTCAGGTGGGACAAATCCACTGTAACGTGTTTTCTCCATATATTCTATGTTGGGAAAACAAACCCCTAATATCAGGCCATTGGTCGAAGTCATCGCTCTTGCAGTGTCACCACGTACCACGAGTCAGTTTTATAATGAAGTTGTCGACTCTGTTTATTTGAGCCCCGTTGTAAAGGACCTCATTGCTAATTCTATAGAATACATGATACTATTTTTTGTACTCTGGTGTTCTGAGCAATCCAAGACTGGTGCGCAGACACTGTCACTCAAACACCCGAATCTATTCCATTTGAGACGCTGTAACATTGTACCACACTGTGCACCCATAGAAATTCATTGGCCTTATGAGAGCCAAGTAGCAAATAACTTTCACTTTGCTTTTAAGTTGACTGCTGTGAAACAGTCGCCTTGTAAGACCAAAAGCTCCTCTAGCCCTGGCCAGAGCCGGATCCATATGTTTGTTAAAATATAGATACTGATTTAGCCAGATGGCGACGCGACGTACTTGACTACTACTTCGCTTGGCAATGGGTTACCATACAGATCAACGATCAGCAGCTTACGCCCGTTTTTTCTCGTATCCCATTAGGCCCGAGCAAACGAGGTTCTAAACACACTTGTTTCCGATTTCTGGACGTTGACTGCAGCTAAGATTCTTCGTTTCAGTTTAGAAGCCATTTTTATCACTGAAAATGGCAAAGTTTTCTCGCCACATCATTCACCCAACGCTTACTCGATAATTGATGTCGTCATCATAAGCTTCTTTACAACTGATCATAGATCCGGGATATTAAAACGTTTCACACTTGGAAAGCACATTTTCATTCAGAAATTTAGTCTGGAATATTCATTTCTGTATCAGAAAATGGGTAACACAAGTACTTTGCCTTCTTTGAACTATGTAGTACGATAACACGGTTATAGCCGTGGGAGATTCGAGCCCCAATAGAAAACAAAAACTATTTTTAGACAGTCATTACCTTTTGAGAGAAATTTGCAGTTTCTTCGATAGTAGTTTCATTGCCACGAAAAACGCTTTTGAGATTAGCTGTTCGAATTGGCAAAAAATTTAAGGTCATTCCCTCACAAGGGTATGGTTGAAAGAAATGCGCTAAGTTGGGCCATCCTATTTATTCATTTACTTATTTACGATAAGCACTACCTTCTAAGTCTTTACCCTTACGTTTAATTCAACTTGCGGGGATGTATGATCTTCACTTTTGATAGCTGCATCGTCAAAGTTGATGTGCTTTTGTATTCCGTATTTTTTCTTCCAGCAGGTAGTCAAGGACTTTAATAGAGAGCAAAGGACTCACGAAATGAAGTAAAAATAGCAATCGCGTAAAAAAAAATGGGCACGACTGGGTCGCACGAACTTGCGATTGTGTGCTAAGTACAATACCAAAATATTATGGCTGAATAAAAGGCTTTAGAATTAGCTCTAAATACATTTTGGTGATTTTAGGGTTGCCACCTACACACTAATTATGAAAATTGAATTAAGTCATATAAAATATTTAAAAAAATTTAATTAAATATTCCAAAGGTTTCAAACGAAAATCTAAAAACGCCATTCTTTTGCAGTTGCTAATACATATAAACAGTGAAAGTTTAACCAAAATCGTTAGAGCGGTTTTTAAAAAAACCGGTTTTTTATTTTTAACTTTTTTAAAAAATGAGGTTTCAAAAATTTTTGTACACAAATTTTAAGATCTTGCTAAAAGAAGTATTGACAAGACATTTGAAATAAATCAAAGATACAGTTTAGAAAATATTCGAAAAGACAAATTTTTTTTAAAAAAATTATTGAAAATTCGAAAAAACTAGATTTTTTCAAATGTCGATATGCAGTCTTTCTTAAACCACATACGACTTCTTAAATATAAAATTTGGTCACAATCGTTAGAACCATTAGCGAGAAAGTCGGTTTTGAAAAAAACGGTACTATGGGGGGTACCGTTCATAGACTTTTTCTTAAAAAAATTTTTATATCATAAGAAAAACTATTCAAAAATAATACTTCACGTAAGATTTTATCAAAATCGTTAGAGCCGTTTCCGAGAAAAATAGGTATTATCATAAAGGTTGTATGGCAGGTACCGTTATTTCAAGACCTAGAGATCCAATTCCAAAATCTACTCTGTAAGCTATCCCAGAGACTATAACTGCAAATTTTAAAGAAAATCGGTCAAGCGGTTCAGGCTGTAGATCCATATACACACAGACGGACATACAGACAGACAGACAGACAGACAGACAGACAGACAGACAGACAGAATTGCAGGACCCACTTTTTTCGTATTCTCTACCATCGTAATGTCAGATTTTATTGTTATCTCAAAATTTTTTTTCTTCACGATTGCAAGACTTGCCTTATAGTACCTATAATCGCAAGTAAAAATGGGCACGACTGGGTCGCACGAACTTGCGATTGTGTGCTAAGTACAATACCAAAATATTATGGCTGAATAAAAGGCTTTAGAATTAGCTCTAAATACATTTTGGTGATTTTAGGGTTGCCACCTACACACTAATTATGAAAATTGAATTAAATCATACAAAATATTTAAAAAAATTTAATTAAATATTCCAAAGGTTTCAAACGAAAATCTAAAAACGCCATTCTTTTGCAGTTGCTAATACATATAAACAGTGAAAGTTTAACCAAAATCGTTAGAGCGGTTTTTAAAAAAACCGGTTTTTTATTTTTAACTTTTTTAAAAAATGAGGTTTCAAAAATTTTTGTACACAAATTTTAAGATCTTGCTAAAAGAAGTATTGACAAAACATTTGAAATAAATCAAAGATATAGTTTAGAAAATATTCGAAAAGACAAATTTTTTTTAAAAAAATTATTGAAAATTCGAAAAAACTAGATTTTTTCAAATCGTCGCCCGAGAATTGTTTTGTCGTATCTCCCAAAAACACAATTTTGGGAAATCGCATTTAAAGGTTTACGTTACTATAAAAAGAAAACGAAGCGATTAAGTTGTTCTTTTTTTAATTAGAATATAATGTGTGGAGTATCTTCTTTTTATTTATGTATTCAAAATTGTCCTAACTGTTTTGGTTTTCAAATTATAGAGCTTTTTACCCAAAATGAGTTTGTCGTATACGCCACCAAAATAAGCTTTTTGTTTCCATCCCATACACGTACGACAAACTGAACGCACGTACGACATTTCAATATTCAAGCGTCTTGTTTAAATCGTATAGAAATTGGTATGAGAACCAATAAAAAAAATTAAATTTTCAATGTTAACAATTAAATTTTTTTTATTTTATAAAGGTTAAAATAAGAATACATATCTACATCACAAGAGTTTTTGTGTTCATAGGTAAAATCTTGGTGTGAAAAAAATTTACTTGAATAGTAATAAAAAAAAAACAATAACAAAAAAAGCATCCTATACCATAAGATATCAATGATATTTACATTTACAGGAACAAAATTTCATTCACATTTTGGTTATAAAAACTAACGAAAAAGTCATTTTCTGACTATGAAGTATAAAATTAGATCTTTGAGATCGAAAATGTAATTTTTGTTAGTAAAACTAACGCTTACATAAGTAACACTGTATGATTTATAAGCACACCATAGTATAAAAATATAGTTTCAAATAATAAATTTATGATGATTTCATTCTTACGCTCTTGATTTGAACAAGGCTTCGTAGTAGTTTTAGTCTACCTTTGGCACAAAAACAAATAAACTTTTAAGATAATTCATTTTGTCATTAAATAGTTTTGACTGCCTACCTGATAAAAACAAGACGATTTTGAGGGAACAATTTTGATGGAACTGCCCGGCTACTTTTGTTTGACTTTTTCTATATTAAAGCTGTTTTATACCCAATTTCTCTTCTGTTCGTTTTATAATAGAGTGTAAATTTTTCGTCCTTAATAAATGTTTAAGAAACTTTATTTTGCTAAATGGAATTGACGAAAAGTTTAATTGGCCCGCTCTGGTTGAAAATGCTTTGAAATCTGTTGGCAACATTTGAATTAATTTTAATTTTACGTTCTTAAAGTTCATATTTTTAAGATGTCGCAAAACCGAAGGCAGGCTAAATATTTCTAAGCTGCCTCTGGAATTAGAGAATCTCCAGGCTCTGAAAATTTTTCTGTAATTTATTTTAAGAATGTTGAATTTTGAATGAGAAAAATCACAGCAGTGGACATGGCCTTGTTTTAATTTCGGGGGACGCAGGAGTCACTCCAAAGAGGCAGAACTTCAACAAAAGGATTGTCAAAAAATATTTGATACAGTATTTTTAAAGCTACGCTGGCAATATCTTTGTATTTATACTTTCTGCACCGCCGCCCCAGTTAAAATATCTATACGCGTACGACAAACCAAACCGCAATCCTTTTTTTCTCATTTTTGTCGTACTTGCATACGATCAGTCCTACATTATATGTGAGTAAGTGTATGTACGACAAAGCAATTTTAAGGTTTTATTTTAAATTTTTGATCGTATGTATTAAGCCTATACACTTACGACAAAACAACATTAAGAAAAAAAAAGAGGGAAAACACATGGAACTTTTGTCGTACATGCCAAAAAATGGCGGTTACGACAAAACAAAACTCAAGGGGTGATTATTTTGTGGATATACGACAAAATGCATACTAATTATCTCAGCAACGGTAAGAGATAGGCAAACTCTGACAACAGAAATGAAAAGAGCACCTTTGAAAACATAAGACTGCATATCCAGTTTAAAAAAACCCATTTTGGCGCTTACGACAAAACAATTCTCGGGCGACGAAATGTTGATATGCAGTCTTTCTTAAACCACATACGACTTCTTAAATATAAAATTTGGTCACAATCGTGTGAACCATTAGCGAGAAAGTCGGTTTTGAAAAAAACGGTACTATGGGGGGTACCGTTCATAGACTTTTTCTTAAAAAAATTTTTATATCATAAGAAAAGCTATTCAAAAATAATACTTCACGTAAGATTTTATCAAAATCGTTAGAGCCGTTTCCGAGAAAAATAGGTATTATCATAAAGGTTGTATGGCAGGTACCGTTATTTCAAGACCTAGAGATCCAATTCCAAAAACCCCTCTGTAGGCTATCCCAGTGACTATAACTGCAAATTTTGAAGAAAATCGGTCAAGCGGTTCAGGCTGTAGATCCATATACACACAGACGGACATACAGACAGACAGACAGACAGACAGACAGACAGAATTGCAGGACCCACTTTTTTCGTATTCTCTACCATCGTAATGTCAGATTTTATTGTTATCTCAAAATTTTTTTTCTTCACGATTGCAAGACTTGCCTTATAGTACCTATAATCGCAAGTAAAAAGAACAGGAGCGGAGTGGGAGGGGTTCTTAAGAATAGACAACGATATGAAATGAAATGTTAATAAACCTTCTTATGTTTAAAAGTAAAATTTTGTTGGACTTTTTTCCCGCTTCCACCAAGATGATAATTACAGAACATGGTGACTTGTTGAGTGTGAATTGATTGATTAATTTTTACTTGCGATTATAGGTACTATAAGGCAAGTCTTGCAATCGTGCAGAAAAAAAATTTTGAGATAACAATTAAATATGACAGAGAATACGATGATAGAGAATACGAAAAAAGTGGGTCCTGCAATTCTGTCTGTCTGTCTGTCTGTGTGTCTGTCTGTCTGTGTGTCTGTCTGTCTGTATATGGATCTACAGCCTGAACCAATGGACCGATTTTCTTCAAAATTTGCAGTTAGGGTCTGTGGAGCATCCTACAGAGGGGTTTTTGGAATTGGGTCTCTAGGTCTTGAAATAACGGTACCTGCCATACAACCGATATGATAATACTTATTTTTCTCGAAAACGGCTCCAACGATTTCGATAATATTTTGTGTGAAGGATTAATTTAGGATTGTTTTTCTTATGATGTAAAAAAAATTTTTGGAAAAGGCCTAAAAACGGTACCTCCCATAGTACCGTTTTTTTTTAAGCCGTCTTTCTCGTTAATGGCTGACACGATCTTGACGAAATTTTGGATTTAAAAAGTCGTAAGCAGTTAAAGAAAGACTGCATATCAATATTTAAAAAAACTTAGTTTTGGAAATTTTTATAAATTTTTTTAAAAAATTTTGATTTTTGAAAGTAACTTCGAAACCATAACTTTTATTTTTTTCTAATTTTTTGTCAAAATAACTCCTGTTAAGATCTAGAACTTTGCATACTCGACTTTCAAAAAACAGTTTTTAAAAAAAAGTGAAAAATAAAAAACCGTTTTTTGGGAAAACTGCTCCAACGATTTTGATTAAATTTTCATCATTCATGTGTATTAGCGATTGCAAAAGAATGGCGTTTTTAGATTTTTGCTTGAAACCTTTGGAATATTTAATTTAATTTTTTCTTTATTTTGCGTGATTTAATTCAATTTCCATAATTAATTTTGATATCGTATTTAGAACACAATCGCAAGTTCGTGCGACCCAGTCGTGCCCATTTTTTTAAATTTCTTCAAACAAATTCCTCCTTATAATCTGGAGATAGTTCCAGGCTTTTGTGTCTGAACATCTAACGACAACCAGCATTGTGTTACCAAAAACTCAGCTCTAAATCTTAATATTTTGTTTTAGAAAAAGCCTGGGTCTTAAATTTTTATATTTATTATTCTCCAATGAAATCAATTTGCAATTTCTTATTTTTACGAGTCACCGTTTTCCTGATAATAGACCTTTTATATGGCATTGGCTCCAAATTTATAGATACAATTGTGGTCATAGGTCTCCCCAGGATTCAGAATAATAGACGGGAATTTCGGCTAGGAAATAAAAAGATTATTTTCAGTAGCCAACACATCTTTTTCAACTCACTTGGTTAACTGCATCTGGATACCCTTGGGTCTCAAAACAGAATGCTCCTTGTTTCGCGTAATGTGCTCCCTCCTTGCCCTCAATGGGACGTTCCTAAGAAAAATTAATTTTTTTTTTAATTACCCTTTAATTGCCGTGGAGTCTTAAGCTTCTATATAAATAGAAATTGCCATTCGCTGGCAAACAGCCTTTCCAGTCACTGAATTAAATGCTCTATGAAGGCATGAAGCGCAACGTAGTGCAAAGTCATCTAAATCAAAAGCCTACTCATTAAGCACAGTAAATAAGCACGCATAATTGCTGTTCAAACTTGTGCTGTTTTGTTTCCGTTTCCACTTACCATCTTCATCGTATCTGGCAAAAAGTTCCCAGTATAGAACTGAACACCGGGCTGGTCGGATGCCACTTCCATCCAACGTCCAGAGCCTGGATGAACCGCCCTATAAGTAAACAAAGAGAATTTGGAAATTCAAATAACCTTTTAAACAACATCCGAATGGTGGTAGGTACTTACTTTGCTATCACTGTAATTCCATTGCCATCTAGGTTGACACAAAAATTGTCATCGAAACCTTGCCCTGATTGTTGCTTAATACGCGGCCCAAGCTCAGCCATGTGTTGGAAATCATACGCAGTGCCCTCAACATCCTGAAAATCACCAGTGGGAATAGAATCAGCATCGGTAGCGGTTATTTTATCCGCTTTGATCTGAATCGTATGTTCCGATATTCTTCCTTTTCCTGAGCCCTGTAAATTGAGTCTCTTTGTGAAACTGAATTCGTGTTACGTCATCTATTTTTACTTACGTGACCTGCCAAGTTGAAGTACGAATGGTTGGTCATGTTGACCGGGGTAGGCTTTGTTGTAGTTGCATTGAAACGCACATGAAAACAGTTGTCTGCTGTGAGCTGGAAGCTAACCGTCGCAGTAACCTCACCCGGAAATCCCTCATGTCCATCGGGAGAAATATGTTGCAACTTCAAAGAACAGTTTTCGGGTATCATTTCAATGACAGACCAATGCACAAGGTTGAAGCCAATGAACCCACCATGCAAAGTAAACTTGTCCATGCGGTTCTTACTGACAGATATCTGTTTTCCATTGAGAATAAAGCTTCCGTTCCCAATGCGGTTGGCAACTCTTCCCACAGTTGCACCGAAATAAGGGTTTATTTCGAGATTAGTATAGGCTGTGAGTGTAGAGTGAGTGAGTGTAGTGAGTTTATGTGACAATTATGATATGTGACTATAACTCACGTGCAGCTTCATCGAATCCAAGAACAACGTCGTCAATGGTACCTTTTGCGTCTGGCAATTTAATGCTTGTGATTGTAGCACCTAAGGTTATTACCTTTATTTGGAAAATGAATCATTAGGATTGTTGTGTAAACTTGTAAGGGTAAAGGAATATATGATTTTGATTACTTTTTCGGTTTCATTTCATTTCGTTCAAAGCGTTTCGTTTTGTCTGGCTTTGATTTGATCACAACGTGGAGAGGAACATTAGATTGTCTGTCTGCAGTGAATAAACTGTATGAAAGTAGCAATTCAAATGAAATTTTCCATGAACTTTATTTGCGTTCATCGGCTTTTCTGGGAATTTGATGAGTAATTCTGTGGTTGACTCATCATTTGAGTTCCAATAGAAAATAAAGCATTGGTTTTGTGGGAAAGATACAAATTATGTTGAAAAATGGCTTCTGCATGCTTAGACTAATTCTGCTGATTCTGAAAGATCGATTTTTGAAACTCTTAGATGTTAATGGTGCTGGCAAGGAAACAAACGACCGACACACTCAGCTCTGATCACTAAAGGCCCCGGCCCATAGAACGCGTTGCGCGCGGTAGGAGCGGCGCGGCAACTGATGCGGTGGGTTTTGCCGCACGCAACTGATAGGGGTGACCCATAGAATCCGTTGCGGTGTTTTGACAGATAAATTTAGTCAAAATGGGGGCGTTCAAAAATCGTATCCGGATAGCTTGTTGTTGTTGTTTACGTGTGGGAAATCGAAAAAAATAAGTTATAATCGTCTAGCAATGATATTTTGAATGTTTTTCTGTTTTCAAAAGTCGAATTTTAATATTTCACAGCTGTTGTCTGTTGTCGATCGTTCAAAAAGGTATCTAAGATACGGCTATCCGAGATAGGCTATCCGATAGGTTCTTGAACGCGCCCATTGTCACTTTTTCCATATAAGAGAAAACTTCAAATTGGTTGTGACTGCGCATGTCTCTCTTCTGTCACCGCGTGAGAGCCGCGGCAAAGTAGAAAGTTGGGCTACTCGGCGCGTTCGGCGCGTTACTCGCGGTGCTTATGGGTCACCTCTCATAAGAACGTGTGTATTTAATCGAGCTGTCAGTTGGAAGCGGTGCCGCACGCGCGCAACGCGTTCTATGGGCCGGGGCCTTAATAGGTTCATTGTAAATTGTGATAGATGCCACATTGTTACATTTCTATTTGAACAACTTGGAGCTTTCTGTGAGGCGATTAAGACAGTGTTTGTCTATGTTCGAGGAAGAGCTTTTCCAAAAATAGTTAACGTCTTTGAGACATATCTACCAATGGGGCAGTGTCCTGTTGTTACACCGACTTCTGAGGTTAAGTTCAGTCTGCTTTAGACAGCAAGCATCTATTACGTTTTGGTTACAAGTTTGGCCAAATTTGGTAACCAGACAGGTGGTGATGTTTTCACATCTAGTGTTTGCTTTAGCATTGGTTTGTGAGGTAATACTTATCATGTTTTCGGTGACATTGATATCCATTGGTAGATCCATTTCCGGTCGACTTATGGTCGCTCGTAGGCTTTACAGTTCCCAGAAAAGGTGAAAGGTCCTGTGATCTTTATAAGAGACAGTTGCTGATTATGAACTGTTACACAGAGCTTGTGAACAAATTATCAACAAACAAGAAATAAAATACATCTTCTTATAGACTTTCGTGTGCGCAACGGTTCAAATGTCTGCCTGATGCGTATGAGCTCGAAATTCGAATCCCGGGAACATCGTATAGTTTTTCCAAGCACTGCAAAGAAGCCACTCTTTCATCTAGTCTTTCAGAATCAGCAAAAAATTGTAGGACCTTTTTCATTGTTGACATAGAAATGCGCTAGGCCCCTGGGGCTCTAGAGTTCTGTTGTTTAACCCGATTTGATTTTTTTTTTTTTTTTTGTTTAACCCTTAAACCCTACCCTGGGGTCCAGCGCCATTGCAAACATACATTTTCTTGAATTTTTTAAAAACTATGCAACTCACACCAGTGCCACCCATGGAATTCTCATATTATCGCAGCAGACGTCTAAAAATCAGTCATTTATTAATTTTCGAGTGGTGCAGTTGAAAATATTTGAGCTTCAGGGTCCCATAGACCCCAGGGTAGTGATAGTTAAAGTTTTTGAACAGTTTGACAGTGTTTCAAGACGAGCGAAACGATGGCCGTTGGCTATGTTTTATGGGATCTTAAATATTGTTGGTGTGTTTTCGTATGTCCTCCTCAAAATAGCGTCCGATAAAATTCAAATAAGTCGAAATTTCTTAAAAAACTTAGCCTTGGAACTCATTAAACCCCAAATGGAGGAGAGGTATACTTGGCCAACTTTGCCATCCAATCTCCAGGTCCTCATTGGAGATATTTTAAAAAAGAAGCGACCTGTGGCTGAGTCAACATCTTCAGTCACTACAAAAAAATAGATGTGTCGTGTGTCCACGAGACAAAGACCGCAAGACCAAAACACGATGTAGCAGTTGCCGAAATCCACTTTGTGGCGAACATAGCCGCTCAGTGTGTCATAATTGTCTTGATGTAAAATTTTAAAACATTTTTCATAATTAAACATTCCTATCTTTTATGTTAGTAAATAAAATTTTTGATTAAATTGTTTTTTTTATTAAATTGGGGCAAAAACTTTTTGGGGTCCCTAAGACCCCAGGGTAGCAATAGTGTTTCTCCCGGGATGGGTAGGGTTTAAGGGTTAAAGACTTTCAAACTTAGTTATTCGAGAAAATATATAATAAAACATTATGTAAATACTACAAAAAATTCAGCTGCTTAACTTGAGTTATGAGCAATAGCTTATGTTTTTTTGAGAGGCGAGACTTACTTATATGAAAATTTAATACACAAAACCAAATTAAAAATGTAATTTTCCCTGGAACATTAAGTTATTGATTCATTTCGCGCAAAATTAACTCTATGTTCATTTAAGCGGAGAAAAGGATTACCATTCAACTGTTGGGATGGTACATAAAGATTAAGTGCGGAAAAAATAAAGGCTCAATTAATGTGATGCTACAAAATATCAGACATAAACATTAAAGAATAAAATGTACGTCTGTTCTCAAGTGATAAGTTGGCATCTTGTAGAAAAGGGTGTTATTTCGATGTCCAAAAAGGGCTCGTGAGCTTCCTTTGAATGCGTTCGTTTCCAAAGGAGTGAACGGCGTTATACAGATTCAAATTATGAAATAAACGAACAAAAGCTTAATCGAGAGATTTAAGAGTATATGGATCTGTGAAGTAATTGCAATTGCATTTGATAAGCCTTTAGCATTGAAATTGCTTCTGAAGTATAAGCAAACAGAAAACATATAAGAAACATGATTTATAATTTTGTATTAAAAAAAAATTGGTGAGGACAAGCCAGTCCATTAGCCATTGAGAATCAACTGTTATTTAAAAAGCCGACCCCTTATCTCAGTATTTAAGAATTAACCAAAAAAATTAGGAACATATTTATTTGGCAAAAAGAAGTGGTCCCAGTTGGCTTCCTTGAGGGACACTTATGGATACCAGAACAGGTCTAAAGGTCTAAGAATACAATGCCACAAAATGAGATTTCTCACTTTGCCTTTGTAAATCTGCAAAAATAAAAGTCAAATTCATTTTGTTTGCAAGAAATGCGCTAATTCAGCCCTTCTCCAAGCCTTTTGTGTCTGCCCAAAATAATTTATCTATCTGATTGTTGAAAAACTAGGCTTGAGAAAATTTCTGGTCTCATTCAAGTTGGCTAGATGCTGTTCAGGGCTTCTTAAGACGTGTGGTTTTCTTATCTGGCAATCGTTTTTTTCGAGTTGGTCTTTTTGTCAGCTGTCACTTGACGAAATTTATTTATTTATTTATTTACTTGGCTACTTGTATTTTAAGATACAAATTATCTTATTAATTAATACAAGTCTTGTGATGTTATATTTAGCTAAATTCATTTTACAATATCTACTATTATCTATTTAAAAAAATAGTGGGATAAAATTTAAATAGACCACTTTACATTGCATAATTCAAAAATAATTTTTTTTTCTTTGCCATAATAATTAATCATTTTTCATAAGTTATATAATTCATTTAAATTAAGCTTTATATCAATCAATTTGATTTCTTCTCTCCGTATTATTCATATTAATTTAATTGGGAAAAATACTCATTTAATTTTTTTTTTTTAAGATTAAGTTCACCAATTCGTTTTAAATACCTGGGTAGTCCGTTCCATAACCGAGTAGCATTTATGAAGAACTGTCGTTCCGAGGTTAAGCACGTTATACGAAAGTTGATAAGTTGCTCTGACCTTATTGAGGAAGATCTTTGTATTCTATCAAAGAGGTATCTAGGCTGATGAGACTGCATAACAGTAAACAACAAAACTAAAGTCCTATAACGAACAATGTTATCGAAAGTCATATTATACAACTTTTTTGCAAAAGATGAGACGCTGTCATATCTTTTTAAACCAAAGGCGTATCTAGCAATACAGTTGTAAACAACGTTTAGTTTTCTCCTGCTTTTTGAATCACAGTTTCCATATATTTCGCATCCGTAAAGCAAAATGGGAATAAGTAGAGTTTTGGCAAGTAAGATTCTTGCTTTTATTGGAGTAAAATATACCCTACCAATTGCTATGTTTATATTGGGTATCCCAAGTAAGTTTCCTATTGAAAACCACACCAAGATTTTTCACCGTCTCAACGTATTCGATTGGGAGGCCGTTTAGATGAATTTGTGGAAAATACTACAGATTCACAGGTTTCTTGGAAATAACAATACATTTGAACTTACTATGATTCAAAAATAAACCGTTTGTGCGACTGTAAGATGAAATTGTTTCCAAGTCTTCATTTATTACTGAAACTGTATCTTCAATCAACCCCAACGCACAACTTTTATATAATTGAACATCATCGGCGTACATTTGTGTTGATGTGTGAGGGATACATTGGGGAAGTTCATTAATGTGTAATGAAAACAAAAGGGGGCCGAGAATGGATCCTTGGGGTACTCCTCTTGAAGTTGGTAGAAAGTTAATTGTAGAGTTTCCAATTGTTGTAAGCTGTATTGATTTATACACTTAGCACTTGATTTATACAGTTTGTTTTGCCATTTCATCGTAGAAGAATTGAAGTCACACGAACACTGGGCACTTTTTACGTTCAGCAATTTGTCTCGAAACAAAATCGCTGTTGACGCGAATTTTAACATAATTTAGAGATTTAATCATATCAGTTTGCTCCGATTTAACACCGGTGAACTATTTTTTGTGGGGTTATGTGAAGTTACTTGTCTACGCAGATCAGCCCGAAACGATTGACACCTTGGAAGATAATATTCGGCGTATTATTGCTGACATACGACCCCAAATGCTGGAAATTTTTTTAGAAAATTGGGCCTCAAATGGCTGGAACTTATTTCAGCCATTTTAGGAACTTATTTCAGCCATTTTAAAAATAATTTCAGGCAAACCGTCGCCATCACTACTTGTAAAAATTTTTTTTTGTTTTGTTTCGAATTTTTTTTTTAGAAATCATTCACTAAATTTAACTGAACTACTTATAATGTTAAATAAAGACCAGAGTATTAGCTTTCAACAACATACTCCCGTTTATACCTAGTGAGATACACCCAACCCGTCTGATACTATTTTTTGTATCCGACCGGTCGTCTGGTAGGCAAAACACTCTGTACCCTGCATACGTGTATTGGCATCAATTTCATAGTTCTTGTCATAGTCATAAGCTCAGAGACCAAATTTAAGCAAACAATCGACTTGTTTATCGTTTTCTTTATCTAACAATCAGGTGTAGAACTTGAAGCTTGTTCAAATGCAGATAAGTTATTCTTTTTTAGGTGTACTCACTAAGATAACTAGCTAAGTACCTGGTGAGCAATGATGATTGGTTGACGTTGATCGAAATTAGTTACCATTTATTAAAGCTAGTGCTTGAACTTTTTGATTTAAGATCTAAGTTTGTCATCGATAGCAAACTTATGCTAAAATGTTGAAAATGTTTTTTTTTTTGTGTTAAACAAAGACATGTTTTGATAAGCCACATCAGATAAGAATTAATAATTTTTTGATGACTTTTTCAATAGTAAAATTTTGAAAGA
This sequence comes from Melanostoma scalare, assembly GCA_949752695.1. Lineage (NCBI taxonomy): Eukaryota > Metazoa > Arthropoda > Insecta > Diptera > Syrphidae > Melanostoma > Melanostoma scalare. The sequence goes on along the minus strand of OX456985.1, from coordinate 34,578,620 downwards.
TAACGATTCTTAAAGTGCGATCGAGAGGCAACTGAAAATGACAGCTTATAAATATGAAATAGATAAGGTGGCGATCATAGCGGGGAGCCCCAGAGCCTGGCGCATTTTTCACAACCATGCCTTGGAATGGAATGGAGGAGACCTACAATTTTCTGCCGATTCCGAACGGCTGATGGGGAAAGCGCATTTCATGGATCATGGCAATGAATTTCCCAACGGAGGATTTGCCAATTCCTCGCGGAAGGCAATAGCCGTTGTTTTCTGTTGGGATTCGAACCACGAACCACAAGCGTAACGCGCAGACATGCTAACCGATTACACCTGAAAAGCTTATGTATCCATATAAGTGTATAAAAAGATATATATAAAGTTATAAGTTTTAAACACTTCTTTCAGGAGGAATATTGGTTTTCGTTTATTTCATGTCACTCATACGCCTAAGTGAACCTCTTTTCACCAAAAGAGTGCGTTGCAGTAGTTTTTGTCGATATATAAAGCAACTGCCTATATTAAGATCGTGAAGATTGGTTTCGTTCTGTTAAAATTCACAGGTTTCCAATAAACTTTTTTGCGTGATTTGTGTTAGTTACAAAACTGATTTATTTAATGACTGCAAGGTTTTGTCAAAATAGATCTTATCTTATTTATTAGAAAAAAACCTTTTTAACTCCCATAATGAGCGATGAGCCTGAAGAAAATGATTGATATCTGGGAACTTCTGCGTTTGCTTGTATTTGCTTAGTGTAATAGCGGATATAAAAAGCGAAAACTAAACATTCAAAATAGCCTATCTCCACTTTAATGAGCGATCAACATAACACAGCTCTTCATTAGCAGCGAAGTATGCTCTTACTCGGAGTTTTTTACAAAACTATTGACAATAATAGTTTTTTCTCACGACCTTAAGCCGTCATAGTAATCAAAGTGTATACATCTTACTTTGAATTAAAAAAAAAAAAACATCTACTACTCCACACTTCACAGCGTCTAGTCTTCTCACTTCAATTTCTATTCACCGTTTCGATCCACAATCTTAAAGTCGTCTTCGTACAATTTTGGATGTAGCTCAAACTACTCGCCAATTCAGAAGTCTACTCCTGACTCAAATAAAACCTCATATATGTTTCTGAATACAATTTCGCGCGAAATTTGTGAACATGAGATAAAGTGAAAACCAAACAAATTCAAAAAATATAATAATAATAATATTTTGCCAAATAACATAAAGCGAAATATCAAAAAGCGAAATAAATCAATGCGAGATAAGGTAAAGCGATTTCAGTAACAGCAAAGCAATAAATGCGAAATGACCTTACAGCGAGATGAACGCCAAGCCAAACATTAATTTGCCAAACAAGAATTGCGAAAAAACAATATGCGAATTGTTAATATGCGAAATAAGAAATTGCGTATTGTACTTTGCGAAGTAAACGTTTGCGAGAAAAAAACCGCGAGTTGACCCCTACCCGTTTATATGTATTGAATACTGCTAAAAAGTGATTTCGCTAGAAACCTCTGCAATATTCAATTTAATTTTTTTTCATTATTTTTTGAGCTTTTATTCAATTTACATAGTTAATGTGTAGTTGGCAATCCTGTACCACCGAAAATATTATCAAGGGCGTGAGTTCTTGCACTCAGCCTATAGAATTCGATATTGTTCTTAGCACACAGTCGCATAGATCGTGCGACCCAGTCGTGCCCATTTTTTTTTTTTTTTTAAGTATCGAAAACCCGAGTTTATTTCAACTGCTCAGTGGAGTGTCAAAAAAACCTGAATTGAATTGAATTGAATGTCCAAAAATTAAAAGTTTCTTTTGTGAAATTTTTTTGCCTTGAATAATATTTCTTTTCACAGCTTATTTTGATGTGCGTAATATGTTTTTAGACCTGATGGCAGTGAAAATGTCAATTGTCATCTAAGGGGCTTATTCGATGGTTTCTGCTTCCAAAAACACCCTATGAAAGCGGCAAGGTTGTATCTTAGCAATTTTTGAATATCAGCTTTCTAAAGAGCTCACAGGTATAATCCGCGATAGTTGAAACTTTAAACCTGGTTTTCTCTAAACGACATTTTTTACAAAATTGTAATGTCTATTTTTGATTCACTTGAATATTTCATTCAATTTTGCTTAAATTGCTTTCCTTTCTTCGAGTGCACGCTTTTGTCGATATTTTATACCTGAAATTCTCAGAAAAGTAGAATCGTTTGAATTTTTATACTTACAAACATTTTATCTGACTTTGGAACAATCATTCGAATAGCATAATACTAAAAATTTTAGCAGAATAGGGCTGTAATCATGGCCAACCTAGCGGTTATAAAGATTTTAAATTGAAAGATTCGCAGATCTGTAGTTTGTTTACTTCAGAGAAAACATAAATGAATGACTGTATTCCTTTCATATTGATTTTAAACTAAAAGATGCATTGGTTCTAAGTCAAAGATAATAAAATACATTCTATCAGTATCAGATCTCTTGCCGCCGAGTGCTGCTGCTCCGTTCAACGAGAAGCATCAAAGACTGCCTCTTCATACGAATAACTTTACTTGATCTAAGTTGATTATGAATTGATACGTGCTACGAAAGAACCCCTACTTCCACACGCACGCTGTATTTACTTTCGCTTTATGTATACATTTCATTTTTTAACAAAAAGAATGAGGGGAGAACAATGTCAAAATTATTGCTTCGGTATCGACGACGACCGCGAGAACGCGACTCTTGTTTTTGTAGAGATCGCTATTTCCGCAATTAAAAACTCACCTGAACTACCATCTGATTGTTTGAAAAGGTAAAACGCCGAACTGGTACCATCTTTTTTGTCAGTGAATCTTCGGATATTCCGAAAGTATCTTCAGTAATCGAAAGCATTTTACTGGCGGTGTTGTGCAAGAGATTAAAGCAAAAAGAAAACCGAAACTCAACTTGGACTACAAGCGATAGAAGTTAAACGCGAACTGAAACTCTGAAACTGACGTGCTCGATTTGTTAACCCTTGTGTTTTATATTCGTGAATTCGTGTTCGTTTCATGAGTGGAAGAGAATTAAATTCACTTTAAGAGAACGAAATTGTGTGGTTGTTCGTTGTTTTAACACCGCGCTTTCGTCGGTTTAATTGTCACAATTGTTTATTGCGGTGTCTTATCAGCTTCAGCATTTAGCAGCAAGTCAGCATAACCATATGGGCACAAAATAACAAGAGAATTGCAAAAGTGGTTAGATAATTCAATTCGAGCACATCGCAGACCGCGAGCTTGTTATCATCTGATAGACAAAGTAAAGTAGTCGAGTTTGAGTTGCCCTTTGGAGGCCTGTGGTGCAATCGTTATTGTCATTGCACTTCTTTTGCATTGTTTGTTTTTTAAGTTTGTTTGGTTATTGACTTTAAAGAACAAAAACATACAAAGATTATTATTATTTGCTGGGTGTCAACATTCATACATACACATTATGTGGTTTTCTTATAGGTTAACTTCGTAATCAGGTGCTGGGCTTGGGGTTGATATAATTAATTAGCTGATGTTTTTGCATGTTTATTAGTTCTAGATTATTTTGATATGTATTTAAAACACTTTTTGCTTGCCAAAGGAACCGTTAACCATTCTAAGGCGTCTGACAATAATTTACTTGATTGTTTGAGGTGTACCTATCTATGATAGACTTGTGTTTTTGGCAAATGAGCTTATTGAATACACATTCATTGTTAGGATTTGAAGAATTGTTTCAGATGATTGAAAATAAATAAGAGATTAATTACATTTTCAAACATTAAGGCGATATTACACTATCATATGTGTTAATGTAAGATTTCGAACTAGATACGAATTTAAGAACTACTTGTTACATTTCTACTTGTTAATTTTTAATCGGTTGTTCATTGTGTTTTTCGTGTGTATAAATGTAAATAGCTTTTGAAATATTATTATTATTAAAAAGAGGTTCATGAAAGATAGAAGTTTTATTTTAACAGCTTATGGGCCCAGAGAACGCCCTGCGTAATTGAATATTAAACTTTAGAACATTTTTAATAATCTTTATTCAGAAGAAATACAGTGAAATGGCTTCAGAAAAATTGGACGTGATTCACATTAATAAATTTGATGGAAAGAATTTTCACCAATTTAAATTTCAACTCAAATGTGCTTTGCGAGCTAAAGGCATTTATGATAATGTCTCTGGAGCAGCGGAATGTCCCGTTCTTTCTGCAAATGGAGATAAAGCTTCGACAATTTAGCAGTGGAAGAAAGATGACGCCTACGCTATGTTTCTTTGTACGTCCGCTATGGATTTCTCACAGATTACCCTTGTAGAGAATTGCGAGACATCAAAGGAAATGATGGAGAAACTTATTTCTATTTATGAACAGAAAACGGAGACAAATAAGATGCTGGTTCACGAACAATTTCACCAATATACTATGGAAACAAATGATTCTGTTGTCCAACATGTTGCAAAAGTGGAAAATCTTGCACGACGAATTCGAGAGTCAGGAGACAACGTGAGTGATATAGCTATCATCACAAAAATTATTGGATCACTCCCATCGAAATATAGAAGCTTTAGGCAAGCATGGTTATCTAGACAAACCCTACCGAATCTGACCGCACGTCTCATTGATGAAGAGTCAAATCTTACCTTGACTGAAGAAAAATACATCGCCTTCTTTACATCTTCCTCATCTCCTAACAACCCGAAGCACAACGGTAACCCAAAGACGAAGAGAAACGGGAGGTCTAGGCCAACATGCTACAACTGTAATAAAAAAGGCCATTATGCTTCCGATTGTTATGCAAAGTTTAAAGAAAATGAAAAAACCAAAAACAATCATAAATCGCAAAGCAATTACTCAGCGTTTATCTCTGAAGAGTTTGAGCACGTCGTGATGTCAAACTTGGAGCCTGATGAAATCTGGACTCTTGATAGTGGTGCATCCGCACATATGACCTTCAGAAAGGAATTGTTTTCCAGTTTCAAGGAGCTGGATCCAAAAGAAACAAAAGTGGTCAAAATTGGAGACGGAAGAACAATCCCAGTAGAAGGTATCGGATTAGTGAACATTAAGAAGCTACTTAATAAGAACTGGTATGATTCAATTATCACAGATGTATGGTATGTGCCTCAACTCTGCAAGAACTTATTTGCTGAAGGACCCCTTACGAACAAAGGCTACAAGATTGTTAAAGAGGCGAAACAAGCTAAAATATTCGATCAAGACGGAACATTGATAGCTACAGGAGTAACGGAAACTAACAATATCTGTCGGATGAATTTTCGATCAATTATGCCACAGGAAGTTGAACATGCTTACGCAAATTCAACCTCATCTGAAACTCTTAAAACGTGGCACGAGCAACTAGGACATATCAACAATCAAACGCTTCAAAATATGGTTAAAAAAGGACTTGTTTCAGGAATTGATTTCAAAGGAATCGAAAATTTCTTTTGCGAGACCTGCATGTACGGTAAGCAACATAAATTACCATTTAAAACATCAACTTTTAAAGCTAAGAATCCTGGAGAAATTATACAAAGTGATGTATGGGGACCAGTTGCAGAATCATCTGTAAAAGGATTCTTTGTGTTATTCAAGGATGATTTCTCAGGATTTAGAGTTACGTTCTTCATTAAACACAAATCTGATGTTCTTGAGAGCTTCAAAGAGCTGACCAGTATGATAAAAACAAAATATGGGTATACAGTAAAAGTCCTTCATACTGATAACGGCACAGAGTACTGCAATAAAGAAATGAGAAATTTTACATCGAAAAAAGGTATAATCCATGAAACAACAGCTCCCTATACACCTGAGCAAAATGGTCGAGCTGAAAGAGACATGCGTACCATCGTTGAGTGTGCTCGTTGCATGTTGTATTCTGCAAACATTCCCCTATTTCTTTGGGCAGAAGCTGTTAACACCGCAGTCTACATATTAAATAGAACAGCGACAACTGAAGCACCCAACTCAACGCCCTTTGAGATGTGGACGGGGAAGAAATCAGATATTTCACATCTCAAAACTTTTGGTTGTGATGCATACATGTTAATTCCAAGAGAGCTGCGGACAAAGCTTGAAACTAAAAGCAAAAAGTACATCCATGTTGGCTATGACGGAAACTCGACAAATTATCGGCTTTTTGATATGGAAACAAAGAAAATTAAAGTTTCAAAGCACGTTGTATTTAACGAAGGGATCAATACAACACAACCATCGAAAAAATCAAGCCAGTCAACAATTTTCAAGTTCCTAACAGACGAAAATCCTAAGGCCGAATTTGAAAATGCTGTTTTGGGGCAAGAACCAGGTGACGAATCTCAACAACCAAAAAATGAAGAGACAGTTTTACCAGAAAAAGGTAACAAATATGAGCTACGACCAAGAGCAGAATTAAAGAGACCCATACGCTTAGAGTTGAATTTCGCTGAATTAGAAGTTCCACAAAGCTATGATGAGGCAATGCAAAGCAGCAACGCAAAGTTTTGGAAGGATGCGATAAGAGAAGAAATTGAATCCCTCGAGAAGAATCAAACCTGGACGCTAACTCGTCTCCCAGCCGGAAAGAAAACGATTGGATGTAAGTGGGTATTCAAAGTTAAGAGAACGCCAGCTGGAGGTCAGTCGTTACAAGGCTAGGCTATGTGCTAAAGGTTTTGCGCAAAAGGAAGGAATTGATTTCACTGAAACTTTTTCACCAACAACAAGATATGACTCCATCAGGGTACTATTGGCCATTGCAGTACAACGAGATTATAAAATAAAACAGTTTGATGTGAAAACAGCGTTCTTACATGGAGTACTGAAAGAAGAAATATACATGTCGCTGCCTGAGGGAGTCAGCAATGATAAGAACGTGGTTTGCAGATTAAACAAATCGCTTTACGGACTTAAACAGTCACACCGATGCTGGAATGAAAGACTTGATAGTGCACTTAAATCTCTTAAATTTAGTCAAAGTACTGCTGACCAATGCGTTTATAGAAGAAAATTAAATGGATTCGAAATTCTTATTGCAATTTTTGTGGATGACGGACTGATAATGGGTGATTCTGAAGCTGATATCGACCAATTGGTTGAAGAATTAATGAAAGAATTTGAAATAACCACAAGTAATGCAGAATTCTTCGTTGGACTCGAAATTATTCACGACAGCAAAGAACAATCAATAATACTTTATTAGTCGAGTTACATTAAGCAAATAATAAATCGTTTCGATTTCATGATGGCAAATCTAGTGTCAATTCCAGCCGATCCACATACCGTGCTTACAAACTGCCCAAGAGAAGAATCTGAAGATAAATATCCATACCGAGAGGCTGTAGGTTCACTCATATTTGCTGCCACAGTAAGTCGACCAGATATAATGTACGCCGTTGGAAATGTCTGCAGATATCTGGATTCTCACAACAGTAGTCACTGGAATGCGGTAAAGAAAATTTTTCAATATTTGAGGAAAACAGTGAACTATGGAATCCACTTCAAGAAGAAAAATTCTTCAACTCAGGGTCTTGTTGGATATTCGGATGCTGATTACGCCAGTGATCTCTCTACACGTCGCTCAACAACTGGATACATATTTACTTTCTGTGGTGGGCCAGTAACATGGAGCAGTAAACGACAGCAGTCTGTCGCATTGTCTACCACCGAAGCTGAATATATGGCAGCGTCTGATGCTACAAAGGAAGCAGTTTGGTTGAGACAATTACTGAAGGATGTCAAATATCAAGAAAACGGCCCAACAACTATCAGAATTGACAATCAGAGTGCAATTCGTTTGGTAAGGAATCCTGAGTTTCACAAACGGACCAAACACATTGACGTCAGAGTTCATTTCATTCGTGAAAAATACGACTGCAAGGAAATTGACGTGGAATACGTTTGTTCATCAGATCAATTAGCAGACATATTGACCAAGCCTCTTCCTGGACCTAGATTCAAGACGTTGTGTGAACAAATTGGGTGTTTCTCAATTACCAATTTTGAAAAGTAGTTACCTGCTTGTTAGTTTAATTTTCTGTTTGTTTTTAAATTTAATTGAAATTTTATCTTAATATCGAGTTCTCATTTAGAGGGTATGTTAATGTACGATTTCGAACTAGATACGAATTTAAGAACTACTTGTTACATTTCTACTTGTTAATTTTTATCTGTTGTTCATTGTGTTTTTCGTGTGTATAAATGTAAATAGCTTATGAAATATTATTATTATTAAAAAGAGGTTCATGAAAGATAGAAGTTTTATTTTAACAATATGTATATATATGAACAAAGTTGTCATATAATGTATGGCACATTTTCTGAAAATATTGCAAGTTATATTACACTATGCCATATATATTTATATATGTATATGGCTTTTATGGCTTTTTATTCTCTATTTGTAGTTATTCCTTTATTTCTATTTGCACGGAGTGCTTATGTCAAATCTTTTATTACACATGCATACTCGTACATAGATGTAGATTTCAATAAAAGATGACAGAGATAATAATGAAAAAAAAAAAGAAATATGCCTTTATTTCTACACGACTTGACACAAGACGAGCATACTTATATGGTGACAATTATGATTTTGTATTTCACTAATGAAAATAAAATTTTGAACAGTTTTTTTTCTCAATGCATAACTTCTTGTTTTCCGTTTTGGTCTATATTGAAATATTTAGAGCTCCAAAAAATATATGTATATATTTTTTGAATGGATTGAACAAATCGGATGTAATAAATAAATCACACAGAAATAATATACCTTTTTTTTGTGATTATTTTTATTATTATTATTACTATTACTGTCTATTATTTCTATTACTCTTTTATTGTTTAGTGCAAAGTAGCTAACCAGGTCAAAGTGTATTTCTGCAGACCTTATTGAAAATGTTAAACGAAAAAACATGAACCTGTATCGTTCATGAACTCACTTAAAAAAAATGGGCACGACTGCGTCGCACGAACTTGCGATTGTGTGCACAATACCAATACCAAAAAATTAAGGCTGAGTAAAAGGTTTTAGTATTCGCTCTAAATATTTTTGGTGGGCTCAGGGTTGCCAACTACATTTTAATAATGAAAATTGAATTAAATCACGCAAAATATTGAAAAAAATTAAAATTAAATATTCCAAAAGTTTCAATCGAAAATCCAAAAGCGCCATTCTTTTGCAATTGCTAGTACTCATAAACGTTGAATATTTAACTAAAATCGTTAGAGCAGTTTTTTAAAAAACCGGTTTTTTATTTTTCATTTCTTAATAAAAAAAGTTTTTTAAAATCTAGGTATGCAAGTCTTAAGATCTTGCCAGAAGATGTTTTGACAAGAAAATTGAAATAAATCAGCAATACCGTTTTGAAAATATTCAAAAAAACAAAATTATTTTAAAAAAATTAATAAAAATTTCAAAATTTAGAATTTTCCAAATGTTAATATGCAATCTTTTTAATGTCATCTACGACTTCTTAAATATGAAATTTCATCAAAATCGTGTGAGCCATTAACGAGGAAGTCGGTTTTGAAAAAAACGGTACTATAATGGGTACCATTTTTAGACTTTTCCCAAAAAAAATGTTTGCATCATGAGAAAGACAATTGAAAAATAATCCTTTAAATAAAATTTTATCAAAATCGTTAGAGCCGTTTTCGAGAAAACTAAGTATTATCATATAGGTTGTATGGCAGGTACCGTTATTTCAAGACCTATAGACCCAATTCCAAAAACGCCTCTGTAGGATGCCAAATAGACCCTGACTGCAAATTTTGAAGAAAATAGGTCAAGCGGTTCAGGCTGTAGATCCATATACGGACATACAGACAGACAGACACACAGACAGACAGACAGACAGACAGAATTGTAGGACCCACTTTTTTCGTATTCTCTATCATCGTAATGTCATGTTTAATTGTTATTTCAAAATTTTTTTCTGCACGATTGCAAAACTTGCCTTATAGTACCTATAATCGCAGGTAAAAATTTATTCACGAGCAACCAAAATAAGACACCTACCAAAAATCCACGAAAAAGAAAACCAAAAAGTTAAACGAAACGAAAGCGAAGGAAAAGTTACAAATCTTTTACTTGATTTACTAGTATCGTCCAAGCCTAAATTTAATATTTGTATTCCTTTTTTATGGTTTTTGTTCACCAATCAATTTTTATTTTTTTATATCTTCACCATAAATTAAAATTTACCCTATCGTAAGCCTTCGGGCATAAAGCTTTCGTATTACAATGTCCAAAACACAAACCACTTTACTTCGTTTTCATAAGGTAATAAGCCTTTGCTATTTTATAAAGTGATAAGCTTTCAGCGCTTTAAAAGCGAAATCTTTTCACCAAGAACTTTTTAGTAAAGACACAATATCAATTGTTGAACTCTTTTGTTTTGAGAAGCATAGGAGAATTTTTCAAATTGAATATATCCGTTCGAGTTCGAGCATTGTGTATAAAAACTATAATAAGTTCAAAACGCGATTTAACAATGTTATTGACCGGAGGAACGCGATGGCGAAGCATTCGATTTTCACCAAGAAACTGCTAAGTTGGAATGGAGAAAATAAGTGTGGCACCTGTCCAAACGTCTACATAATAATACTATAGTTTCTATATACAATGATTGTATCTATATATAATATATAAAAGCGCCACTCTTGTCCACTGGTAACCCATCAGCCGACGTTATTCCGCACTGCATATAGCTAAAGAAAATTAATGCTTTGAACATAATTTGTACTAGAAATCGATAAATTAAATTTTCTTTCAAGCATTTTTTAAAAATAAATAATTTATCAAATGTTGAAAACCAATGACGCGATAGCACTTTAAAATGTTTTAGATTTAATATAAATTAATATAGGTACTTCATTAATATAACTCGCTTTTTTCTTGTTACCATTGTAGGGAACTATCTTTTTTTTACCAAACGAAAACTTAAGTGGTTTGTGGCACAAGTTAAAAGAAATAAATATCTTTCTTTACCATAAAAAAAACCCACACCCCTTAACACTGGCACTGACCTATAGCCGATTAGAAAAAATAATTTTTTTTACATGCATTTTTGCATTGCGAAGGTTAAAACAAATTAGAAGAAAAAAAAAAACAACGATACCGCAGTGGAATGGCTAGTAAGGGAACTCTGCAGTGCAGTGATCATCGTTATCGTACGTACATACAGCATAGAGATAGACATAGATTTTTTTTTTTGGTTACTTCAAGAGTTTAAGCGAATGACAAAAACTTGCACTCGAGAAGAATTAGTTGACGCAGATCTCGCAAAGCAAAAGGACTAAAACTTAAGTGTCCAACAAAAATATAAAAGCAATCCGTGGCTTTGTAGTGCAACATAGAGGTACAGTCAACTTTCGTGTTAAAAATGTAGTTTTTTATAAGTTTCTTTTTTTTAGAAAGAATTCTTACGTGCCTTTTTCTTAAACTAAATTAGGGAAGAATCGATTAGCTAGAATTGCTGTAAGCCGTTCCATCGAGTTTGATAAAATTCAAATTAATTTTAAATGATTAGAAGCTAGAACGTGTATAAAAATAACTAGACAAGTTTAAAAACTTTAGTAAAATACAACAAATAAAGTAAAAGGAGTGCCACACTGGCTCTTTGAATCATAAAAAAAAAAAGGTGAAATTCCACTGAAGATAATAGCGAGATAAAGGGAAAGATTCGGACACACAAAGCGTCAACGTCCAAGGCCACGTAGGTGGAATCGGCTCATTCTAAGCTGAAGTCAAGGCTAACACCGAACATACAAAATCAATCCAACAACAAGTGCACACGAAACACACATGAAAAGGAAACCAACAGAGAAATTTAACAACAACTATTAGCAACAAAAGATCGAGTTAGACATTCTTGATCGGTCAAACCAAACGATCACACCATCTTTCAATTCCGAAGAAAACTCTCCTCTCCACAACCATATTTTGTCCTGTCCTGAAATTTGCACCCATCCAACCTTTCCTTTAAACCTCAAACATCCAATTTTGAGATAGACCAAAAAAAAAAAAGAAATTAACTACCCTAAAACAAAAACAAAACAAAAGCTAAGTAAAATTCCAAGATATAATACTTTGATGTACAAATATATAAAAATATAATTTTTAAACCAACAGACAAAATTAAAAGGCCAGCGAATCCAGTCAAAACAGTGCACCGTTTTCACCAGGAGTCGTAGTAAGCTGAATGAAGTAGTAAGTACATTGATAATTTTTAGAGGGATTATATTTTTATATTCAACATCAAATGAATTATATCGGATTCAAAGAGTTGCATTCGTACAAAACAACAAAACTAAAGAAAGAAGAAAAGAAACAAAATTAAAATTTTAAGACAAATTAGTCGACGCCAAAGTGGTGTGAAAACGAAATTAATTTAATTTTTTTCTAAACAACATCTACTCCGATCCTAATCCATATCCAGTCCTTAAGATATATCCTTTTGGTTTTATAATAATTAAATAAAAATTCTGAATTGTTGTACGTTACCATCCTCGAAGAATTAAAAAGTACATATATCATTACTTAATTTAATTTGTTTTTATGGAAATCGTCGTCTGGTCCATAAACCTAACCCCAATTGAAATTGTTGTTGCATTGGTGAGATCTATGCTATTGTTTGGGTTGGAAATAATAGATTTCGAATGAATTTATTTTTTCTAAGGAAAGATGAACATTCCTTGTTATAAGGTGACATTTTATTTTGTTGATCGAATTAGAATAATGGGTTGTTAAGAAATTTAAATTAGGATGTGAGATAGGAAGCTGGGTTGAGTAAGACCTTCAACAGGATGATTTAAAACAAAATATATTTGTTTCATCTTAGGGGTCAGGGCGGTATAATGAGCGTTCGCAATGACCAAGGTGCATCAAGATAAGAATTTTCGTTTTCTTTAGATGCTAGGGGAGGGTATAGCTCAGAGAACACGATCACCTATGTTCTCCACAAGTATGACAAGCTATTTTTAGGGTAATGAAAATTCGGGTTCCACATCTCTACAATATTTAATTTGTTCGAATTCCATCTTCGAATTTATAGGCCTGAAATAAAAACGTAACACTGTCCATTTTTCAGTAGCAAGATCCCACCCCTCCGGCGAGCTAGGATGTGCGTGGACTAGCAGGCCTACCCGTTACTTAGAAAGTGGACAACTCTTTCGTAGCTCAACTTTGATGGTCTGAACGACCTGTAGCAGTTCGATTCAAAGGAGTTTGAGAAAGAAAGAGCTTTTACACTGGAGTAGAATGGTCAACAAAACGGTGTGTGTGGTTAACCCATTATTATTCAATTGGTTTTCTTTTGAAATCTAACCGATTTATCTTTGCATGAAGGTTTGAATAAGGAATTTCACAGATAGTTCACTCTGGTGTATACTTGTTATTTAATCACAGATATAGAAAGAATTATTGATTTAATTTAAATAAGAAAGTTCGTTACAGGTGGCGCCCATAACGTGGGGCCCGATTAATTACCCTTTTTGATTAATAGCTTAAATTCATTTTTATTTTTGACGGGATGTAAAATATGTTAGGCACATACATAGCATTCAATTTAATAGAGTTGAGTAATTATTATCCGGAAAGTAGGGATACATTTGTATAAACTTTCGTTTGTTGTAATAATTATTTATTATTCTTAGAATCAATTTAAGTGAGTTCTGTATTTTAGAAATTCAGTGTCCAACATAAGAATGATGAACTCTTTTTATGGGTTAGTTGCACAGAATTTTTAAGAACAGACATTTCAGCATAAATCTTATTTCGCCTTACACAAAGTACTCAAAATAAATAGTTTTTTGACCGATGGATAAGTAGACGTTTTCCTGATCCAGGTCTGTAGCAAAAGTGTTTATTTTATTCGAGGAAACGTAAAACAAACGACATATAAGTCCGTGAAAAAAAAGGAATAGTTAAATGTTTTTTTTAATCCTTTAATCAGCTATCCGGTTTGTTAACGTAAATAACTTGACTTTCGCAGATGTAGTTTGCTTATTTGGATTTTAAAAACATTAAAAATTGGAAAACAAAAAACTTTCCAAAGCAGTCATACATACATCCGTTTATTTAAAAAAAAAAAAAAAAAATTTTTAGGTCGTTGAAGGTTCTCAACCCTAACTCTGAACTCACATCCTTATGAATTATATGAAAGTCCGATTATAAAAAAAAAAAAAAAAAAAATATAGATAGAGATTTTTGTTTTTTTTTTGGATTATTTTTGTTACACAATTTTTCCATTATTAGAATACTGTTTGATATTATTTTTTTTGAAAACATTGTATTCTTTTTGCTTTGAATAATATACATTATAAAACCTTTTCTAAATGACTGGGAGAGGTCGTGGTCGCCCTCCAAAAAGAAGTTATTACAACTTCAATAGAAATAGTGCCAGTGGTTCAAATAGGACAAGAAGTCCACCAGTTTTAAACAATATGGATGAAGCAAATGATTCAATAGCCAACCCTGAGCAAGTAGAACGCAATGCGGGAAATTATAATGCAGTAGGAAGCAATAATGCAGGGTCGGTTAACAATCCACAAGAAGAGAATGAAAGTGTAGACGAAGGCAATGGTTCTAGACAGGCTGAACAGTTTGAAAATTACATACAAGAAGTGGTTTCAGCTACAGTAGGTTTGAAGTGCACTGAAGATCGACGTTTCTTACAGGAAAAGCTAGCAGAAAATCAAGCTTTTATCATGGATAGGATGGAAGCGCTCTTTCGAACTGTAACAGGTTCAGCTCCAAATCAACCGGCGGCACGTAATGAGGGAACTAATAATTATAACAATAATGCAGCCAATATTAGACAAACTGAACCAGTTGCACAGGTACCACTTAGTGTCAATCAAAGGTTTGATGATCCAAATGAAATTGTTCATCCGGTCAATATGACTCGCGGATCGAATGTGGACGATTTTCTTGCTCAATTGAGTAGTATGAATCTTCAGGATTCTCCTCCAGTTTCAACGGATCCAATTTTGAACGTAGCTCCTTCCCCTTCCTCTTCTAACTCTGTTACCAAATATCCACATTATGAGAAATGGGGAGTTAAGTTTGATAATAAAGAAATCACAGTCGATGATTTTTTATTCAGACTAGACATAGTCAAAACCGGTCATAACGCGACTTGGCAGGAAGTAGTTAAGAATTTTCATCACTTTCTGAAGGGAAACGTTCAAACCTGGTATTGGACACATTTAAAAGGTAATAGGGGAGTTAATTGGACAACGCTCAGATTTGCTCTCTTGGAGCAATATCGCAGTCTAGAAACAGACACTGAGCTTTCGCGAAAAATGTCCGACCGAAAACAACAACCGAATGAAAGTTTTAACGACTTTTATGATAGTTTGCTTCAATTGAATTCGAGGTTGAGAAATCCCAAACCAGTTAAAGAGATTATCGAACTTATTAAACTTAACGTTAAACGAAGAATAGGTGAACTTTTAATAACCTTCAGTACCCACAGTCTTCCGGAAATGGTTTACGTTTGTAGAACCATAGAAAAATTCTTAAACGGAAACGAAAAAGCAATACCCAGGTTTGGTCAAACGTCGACGAATTTCTCAAATCGCCGAACGGTCAATGAAGTTGAAATGTTACCCGAAGTACCATCTTCTCCGAGTTTAGCGGAAGTGGAAGCATTTGATAGAGTTCCTAACTCAATTACATGCTGGAACTGTAAGGGCGTCCGCAAATGTACTGGTCCTCGCCGTAATCTATTTTGTTTTACTTGTGGTCTTGAGAATATAAAAAGCCCCAATTGTGAAAAATGTTCGGGAAACCGCCAAATGAGCAACCCTGTGACCGGGGAGAGTTGTTCGAAGATCAAGAACCCGGAATCGACCAGAAATTAGAAAACGTTTTTAAAACCACTATACTTAAACGCCCAGATAATACAATTCCACCAAACACTTTAGATGAGCGAAAAAAACCACCTGAAATCAAATCTTTGCATGAACGTCAGTTAGATTACTATAAAGCTCGGGAGAAAATCTTTGCCAATCCTCCAACATCGAACCGAATTCAAAAGCTTAGAGAGAGACACACTAAAAAGAAAAAGCTATACAAGGCAGTCTCTGAGGCTAAAGTAAATATTTCTTCAGAAGATCCTCGTCCATATCTGACAGTAAAAATATTTGGGACAGATTGGTTCGGTCTACTGGATTCTGGTGCGAGTATTAGTTGTTTGGGTGTCGGATCCTTAGAATATCTTAAGGAAAATAAAATACCTTTCAAAAACTTCTCATCGACTGTAGCTACAGCTGATGGTCAAAAACAAAACATAGTGGGAGTGGTAACAACTCCAATTTTGTATAAAGGGATTTCAAAAGATATAGATCTTTTCATTGTCCCATCCCTAGCACAAAAATTATATTTAGGCGTAGATTTTTGGCGGAGTTTCCAACTCGCTCCTAACCTCACTTCCGAAATTTCTTTGGTACCCGAAGTAGATGCCAACAAACATGATTTGACTGCACAAGAGTCATCAGCCCTACTTGAAACGATAAAATTATTCCCTTCGTTCTCAACGAAAGGCTTAGGAAAAACTTCCCTGATGGAACATTCAATAGACACTGGAGATGCGACTCCAATCAAACAGAGGCATTACCCCGTATCTCCAGCGGTACAAGGTCTCATGTATACGGAGTTGGACCGCATGATTTCCTTGGACATCATCGAAGAAAGTTCTAGTCCATGGAGCTCACCGGTGGTCCTTGTGCGAAAACCGGGAAAAAATCGCTTATGTCTAGACTTTCGGAAAGTCAATCAAGTGACCAAGAAAAATGCGAATCCGATTCCGCATATAGAGGGATTGCTATCACGTTTTTCAGACCCACACTTTATTTCAGGTGTGGATCTGAAAGATGCGTACTGGCAGATACCGCTGGAGAAGGGTTCTCGAGAAAAAACCGCCTTCACTGTACCCGGCCGTAAACTCTATCAATTCAAAGTCATGCCTTTCGGTCTGTCAAACGCAGCCCAAAGTTTAACTTGTTTGATGCACCAGGTTATTCCACATGAATTAAGAGACCAAGTGTTTGTCTATTTAGATGACCTGTTAATACTCTCGCATACCTTCGATGAACATTTGAAAATCTTGAAAATCATTGCCGAAAGACTTACTGATGCAGGATTAACCATAAATGTGGAGAAATCAAAGTTTTGTCTAAAAGAACTTCCGTATTTAGGTTATATAGTAGGTCAGGGGGGTATAAGAGCGAATCCTGACAAGATAGCAGCAATATTAGACTTTCCTGAACCTAAAACATCACGACAAGTCAGAAGATTCCTTGGTATGGCTGGATGGTACAGGAGGTTTGTAAAAGACTTTTCAACCCTGGCCACTCCTTTAACCAACACCCTTAAAAAAAATCAGAAATTTAAATTTGATGAGAACGCGATGGCGTCGTTTAACGCTATGAAAACGGAATTGACTTCGACTCCTGTCCTAATAAACCCAGATTTTTCCAAGCAATTCATTATCCTTTGCGATGCGTCGGCAACGGGAATTGGATGTGTCCTTTGTCAAAAGGACCAAGACGATATAGAACGCCCGATATATTATTATTCGCAAAAGCTTAATGCAGCGCAAAGAAACTATTCCGTGACAGAGCGTGAATGTCTTGCGGCGGTAAAGGGGATACAGAAGTTTAGGCCGTTTGTTGAGGGATATAGGTTTAAGGTCATAACGGATCACTCAAGTTTAAAGTGGCTTATGAGCCTGAAAGACCCGACTGGAAGGTTGGCGCGTTGGAGTTTGAAACTCCAAGGATTTGACTTTGAGATTGAGCACAGAAAAGGTTCTTTAAATGTAGTCCCAGATGCACTTTCACGAGTGTATCAAGTGGACTCAGTTCATTTGCAAAATGAAGTACCTGAACTTAAGTCGTCAGATCACATTGACGTGCTTCATGTTGATTTGGAAGACTTAAGCTTTAAATCCGAAGAGTACACACAGTTAATTGAACACATCGAGAAAAACAAAGAACAGTTACCAGATCTACAAGTTTCCGATGGTTATGTGTATAAAAAAGTTAAATTTAGTACCGGAAACCCAATTCAAGATGATTTGACATGGAAACTTTGGATTCCAACTGCGCTAGCCGACCGTCTGGTCTCTCTGGCTCATTGTCCACCCAGAGCCTCACACGGAGGTATAACGAAAACTTTATATCGCCTTCGACAGCAATATTTTTGGCCAAGTATGGCTTCTCAAGTCAAAAATTTTATTGGGAACTGTGAAGTTTGTAAAACGACGAAAGCCCCAAACGTTACCTTGAGATCTGAAATGGGAAAAGCCTTTATTGTGGAAAGACCCTTTCAACATCTTTATATTGATTTTATTGGACCCTACCCACGGTCAAGAAGTGGCAACACCCAAATCGTGATAGTTCTGGATCAGTTGACAAAATTTGTCCTGATCAGGGCGCTTAAAAGGGCTACAACCGATACGGTGTTGAAATTTTTACTAGAAGATATATTCCTTGTTTTCGGCGTCCCAGAAAGTATCCTTTCCGACAATGGAACCCAATTTACTAGTCGTGACTTTTCAAAAATGTTAGACAAGTTTGGAATCAAGCATTATAGAACAGCTGTTTATTCGCCTCAAGCCAATGCCAGTGAGCGAGTAAACAGGTCGATTCTTGCGGCGATCCGGTCATACATAAACCCAAATCAGTCCAATTGGGATGCTCATCTATCATCAATCAGTAGTGCTCTCCGAACAACCGTTCACTCTGTTTTGGGGATGTCACCATATGAAGCACTTTTCGGTCAGCGAATGATTGAGCACGGAGCTGATTACAAGCTTCTAAGAGATTTAAGTGGTTTAAATCAGTCTGAGATAGATTGGCTTCCGAAAACAGCCAAAATGAATATACTGCATTCATATCTTAAAGACGCTTTAGAAAAATCCCATGAGTCGTACGAAAAAACTTACAATTTGAGAAGCAGGATTGTGGCATACCAAGTAGGAGACCAGTTATATAAAAGGAACTTTATTCTTAGCGACGCTTCGAAAAAGCTAAACGCAAAGTTGTGCCCTAAATTTATTAAGGTACAAGTCAGAAAAGTTATCGGCAATAACCTATATGAAGTCATCGATTCCAAGGGTTATACTTCGGTGACGCATTCAAAAGATTTAAAGAAATGAGAAATTGAACGGCCTTATACTATCTATATTCTTGCCCGGCCATCTCAGCTGTGCATGAGACATTTGCATTTATACACACGTCCACAAAAAGTTCCGCTTCTTATTTTTTTAACGCACTTGACCTTGTTAAAATAATAAGTTTTGTAGGGAACTATCTTTTTTTTACCAAACGAAAACTTAATTGGTTTGTGGCACAAGTTAAAAGAAATAAATATCTTTCTTTACCATAAAAAAAACCCACACCCCTTAACACTGGCACTGACCTATAGCCGATTAGAAAAAATAATTTTTTTTACATGCATTTTTGCATTGCGAAGGTTAAAACAAATTAGAAGAAAAAAAAAACAACGATACCGCAGTGGAATGGCTAGTAAGGGAACTCTGCAGTGCAGTGATCATCGTTATCGTACGTACATACAGCATAGAGATAGACATAGATTTTTTTTTTTGGTTACTTCAAGAGTTTAAGCGAATGACAAAAACTTGCACTCGAGAAGAATTAGTTGACGCAGATCTCGCAAAGCAAAAGGACTAAAACTTAAGTGTCCAACAAAAATATAAAAGCAATCCGTGGCTTTGTAGTGCAACATAGAGGTACAGTCAACTTTCGTGTTAAAAATGTAGTTTTTTATAAGTTTCTTTTTTTTAGAAAGAATTCTTACGTGCCTTTTTCTTAAACTAAATTAGGGAAGAATCGATTAGCTAGAATTGCTGTAAGCCGTTCCATCGAGTTTGATAAAATTCAAATTAATTTTAAATGATTAGAAGCTAGAACGTGTATAAAAATAACTAGACAAGTTTAAAAACTTTAGTAAAATACAACAAATAAAGTAAAAGGAGTGCCACACTGGCTCTTTGAATCATAAAAAAAAAAAAGGTGAAATTCCACTGAAGATAATAGCGAGATAAAGGGAAAGATTCGGACACACAAAGCGTCAACGTCCAAGGCCACGTAGGTGGAATCGGCTCATTCTAAGCTGAAGTCAAGGCTAACACCGAACATACAAAATCAATCCAACAACAAGTGCACACGAAACACACATGAAAAGGAAACCAACAGAGAAATTTAACAACAACTATTAGCAACAAAAGATCGAGTTAGACATCCATGATCGGTCAAACCAAACGATCACACCATCTTTCAATTCCGAAGAAAACTCTCCTCTCCACAACCATATTTTGTCCTGTCCTGAAATTTGCACCCATCCAACCTTTCCTTTAAACCTCAAACATCCAATTTTGAGATAGACCAAAAAAAAAAAAGAAATTAACTACCCTAAAACAAAAACAAAACAAAAGCTAAGTAAAATTCCAAGATATAATACTTTGATGTACAAATATATAAAAATATAATTTTTAAACCAACAGACAAAATTAAAAGGCCAGCGAATCCAGTCAAAACAGTGCACCGTTTTCACCAGGAGTCGTAGTAAGCTGAATGAAGTAGTAAGTACATTGATAATTTTTAGAGGGATTATATTTTTATATTCAACATCAAATGAATTATATCGGATTCAAAGAGTTGCATTCGTACAAAACAACAAAACTAAAGAAAGAAGAAAAGAAACAAAATTAAAATTTTAAGACAAATTAGTCGACGCCAAAGTGGTGTGAAAACGAAATTAATTTAATTTTTTTCTAAACAACATCTACTCCGATCCTAATCCATATCCAGTCCTTAAGATATATCCTTTTGGTTTTATAATAATTAAATAAAAATTCTGAATTGTTGTACGTTACCATCCTCGAAGAATTAAAAAGTACATATATCATTACTTAATTTAATTTGTTTTTATGGAAATCGTCGTCTGGTCCATAAACCTAACCCCAATTGAAATTGTTGTTGCATTGGTGAGATCTATGCTATTGTTTGGGTTGGAAATAATAGATTTCGAATGAATTTATTTTTTCTAAGGAAAGATGAACATTCCTTGTTATAAGGTGACATTTTATTTTGTTGATCGAATTAGAATAATGGGTTGTTATGAAATTTAAATTAGGATGTGAGATAGGAAGCTGGGTTGAGTAAGACCTTCAACAGGATGATTTAAAACAAAATATATTTGTTTCATCTTAGGGGTCAGGGCGGTATAATGAGCGTTCGCAATGACCAAGGTGCATCAAGATAAGAATTTTCGTTTTCTTTAGATGCTAGGGGAGGGTATAGCTCAGAGAACACGATCACCTATGTTCTCCACAAGTATGACAAGCTATTTTTAGGGTAATGAAAATTCGGGTTCCACATCTCTACAATATTTAATTTGTTCGAATTCCATCTTCGAATTTATAGGCCTGAAATAAAAACGTAACACTGTCCATTTTTCAGTAGCAAGATCCCACCCCTCCGGCGAGCTAGGATGTGCGTGGACTAGCAGGCCTACCCGTTACTTAGAAAGTGGACAACTCTTTCGTAGCTCAACTTTGATGGTCTGAACGACCTGTAGCAGTTCGATTCAAAGGAGTTTGAGAAAGAAAGAGCTTTTACACTGGAGTAGAATGGTCAACAAAACGGTGTGTGTGGTTAACCCATTATTATTCAATTGGTTTTCTTTTGAAATCTAACCGATTTATCTTTGCATGAAGGTTTGAATAAGGAATTTCACAGATAGTTCACTCTGGTGTATACTTGTTATTTAATCACAGATATAGAAAGAATTATTGATTTAATTTAAATAAGAAAGTTCGTTACACCATGTCGAAAAAGCTTTTACAGTTGCTGTATCAATTGTGTGTTTTAAAATGGATTTCAATAGACAAGATGATCGAATAGGGTGGCTCAAGGTAAGGGTACGCATCAATTTTACGAATAGCTGGATATGAAAAAACGGTTCACCGTGACTGTTTTAAGGTGGAAGCTATACACATTCGCGATCAAAAACATCGTGCTGTTGAAAAATATTATGTGAAGTAAGAGTCAGGGATGTTACAGATGATACAAGCTTTGTAGCATCAAAATAAATGAAGTATGTGTACGAGCGTCAAATTGAACTAGAATTTTGCAATAGTTACATGCTATGGCTTGTATTCATCTCATTATTATAAGGTTACTTAAAGTTTGTTTTCAAATTGCAACGCAAAAAAGCTATAAGCTTTTTTCTTTGTAAGAAACAATACACAGGGCGTTTTGCATAAATTGCTACAAAAGCCCATTACGGAAAGGTTGCGTCAAGACAAAAAAAAAATATATACAAAATTTTGCTCATAATAGTTTTCTGTCAAACACGGAAAACCGAACAAAAAAATCTTCCTTGGATAAAAAAAACATATGCTTCTTTGTGCAGAAAATCCCATTTGTGCTCAGAGAATAAAGTCCAATCAGCGGAAAACCTACAAAACTCGAATTTCTGGAGAAAATAAGCTTATATTTTATTTTACTTTCTCAAAAAGTTGGAAAGATTTTACCTTTGCGTGTTCTGTTTTCGAATAAGAATTAATAAGAGCGGTAAAGAAAAGAAGAAAAGCTATCCATATTTAGATAAAATTTATTTACAATTATATTTGAAAAATTTTACTTCATTACTCATAAACAATTCACTAAATTGACTTGAAATAGAGTGTAAATTAAAGAACAAGGTATTTGCTTACAAAGACACTACAAAATGTGGGAGTAAGTGGCTTATTTCATTTCCAATAATTTTTGTTTTAGTTCAGTTAATTTTTTTTTTTGAAAATATGAATTTTAATGAAACTATCATAGCTCTCTAAGTCGATCTACATATTTACTAATTGTTACTTTATTTTTATCATTTTTTTTTCACTTATTCACATATTGTTTGTTTATTTATATAAAATTTATTTATTTCAAATTTATTTACTTACTTATTTATCGCTTCAGTGATTCTTTTAAAATTTTTATTTATTTATCTATTTATTCATTTTAATTAATATTTTTATGGTCGTTGATATTTCATTTGTGTTAATTTCAGTTCTTAAATTTTCAAACGCTGTGTACACGAATCAGCTATTATTTAGTGTTTAATTATTTGTGAAGTCGAACAAACAATTTGTTTATTTATTAATCAAATATTTCTGATTGTTTGCTTACCTCTACCGCATTTTCTATTGTTTCTTTTTTCTTTTTGTATGAAAGGTTTTTTTCGCTTTTCTTCGACAGCTTCTGCGAATTATACCTACATATACCGACTCGACCCGGCTTCGCATGGGTACAATTCTGATACTAAATATAGTACAGAAAAACTGTGAACGTAGTATATAAAAACACATCGGCCCGCTATGGCTTCGCACGGGTATAAAATTAGCTTATGTCTCTCACTGAAAAAATGATTAAGATCGATACAGTAGTTTTGATTTATTCATTACTGCCCGTGGCCTGCACGCGTAAAATTTGGAGTGAAAATTTCCCCTTTCCCTATACCATGAAGATTTCCTGCTATCTTTGGTATATTCATACACAACATTTTTACTTATTTACTTTTTACATTTTTACCTATTTATTTTATAATCTGTGATATCTTCGAAAATATTCATTTAAATCACATGCTGTAAAAGCCAATTTTGATCTACATGAAATGCGCAACGTATCTAATTTAATTTATTATTTAATTGGATAAGGAATGATACTGTATCGTTTAAAATAGCTTTGTAAATAACACATATTTTTTTTGTAATATGTAAAAGATAAAAAAGGTTACTAGGAGATAAAAATATGCTGTTGCGGACTTTTTTATTCATATTTTTAAGATATACAATTTCGTAGTACATAAATTTGATATATCTCGTAAGGTTTAGACAGTGTTTGCAATGTAAGCGCAGAAAAATATGTTTGTTACGACATCACATTACAAATCTTTAAATTTCTCAGCTTTCATCTGCTATAATATGCATGTATTATACATTTAAACCTTCCTCTTGAATCACTCTATTCATTAAAAAAAAAACCGCATCAAAATCCTTTGCGTAGTTTTAAAAATCTAAGCATACATGGGGACATAGGGACAGAGAAAGCGACTTTGTTTTATACTATGTAGTGATGATAATCATTATTTTTACTCTTAAAGATAATGTTTCAGTTGTGAGATAAATAGTATCACATCTCTGAATTGTAAAATGTGCGGTCACAGACTTTTTTGAAAATATATTTACGAAATAAAATATATATTTATCTATCTATCTTTAAGTCGGTCTATAGTTCGATTGGGTTGGCTTGCTACCGCAAACCCCGCACCAACTTTGATTGAAGGTACTTGTGAATCCTATAATTTTTGATAGCTGCAATGTGCGCATTAGCAGACATCTCCATAGAGAGCCCGATCTATCTGTTGGACGACTAAAAATAGTTTGCAGTCTGTGGGGACTGTATATAAAACAGATTTCTCTTCAGCCCACCAGTGAATATATTTGGCAATGTTAAAAAGTTATTTCCACCAAGTAAGGAACGGCTCACTTAATTTGAATATCCTAAATACTTATTCTAGAATATTTCAAACACAACTTGGATGATGCTGAAAGGCCATTTCAGAATATTCATCTGGTTGTTAGTTTTCGATCTTTACCAAAAGAATGAGCACGTGATGGAGATAATTATTTCCCTCAGGAATCCAGTAGAGTTGTCTTCCTAATTGTTTTATCTAGGTCAAAGGTTCATTTAAAGGTATTTCCTATGACCATTCTGTTGTTTCACTCTTAAGGATTCCGAAACTTTTAAGGTGATGGGAAATGCGCGGCGTTATTTCTTCAAATTAATGAAATTAATTCAGAAAGCGTAATAAATTATAACGTATAGTAACCTGTTTTAAGAATATTGACCTTAATGAGGGCCAAGGGATATGCGTGCAGCGCAAAACGAAAAATTCTAAAAAAGAGTATGTGTGCTTGTATACCTACCTACTGCAATGTGTCTTCACTCTACAAACTAATGTGACAAATGCCAAGATAGGCCTTCTAAATAATGACTGTGTTAATGTGTCAGTATTTTGAAAAACTAAAATAAAATATAATTTTTCATGCAAGGTAGAGTTCCGGTTCGTAATACTCACGCACAGCGTTGATGGCTATGAAAAGCAAATCTTTACTTATACAGGAACAGGTCGGTTAAATACTTAACGGTAAATAAGAGAAGCATTTTCAGAAGCAAATTCCTTGGCTTTGTTATAAGGTCAAGTCTCTAAGGCAAACCGAAAATATGAATTATCCAGAGCAGAACCTAGTATGTAATACATAAAACTTATGCATGTCAGCCTAATTAGGAGCATCTGTTAGATTTAAAAATTAGGTGGTTTTTATGTTGCTTAAGGTGTGACACGCACTGTATTGTATATCTGTGCACGTGCTGTAAATATGCCGGCTTTTGTCTAAATACTGTTTAATTACTTATCTATTCCGTTGGCGGTTTTTCTTCTCTTGTGTTGTTCTATGTGGGAAAAACCCATTTGGTAAGTACGGCTTTTGACTTTTTTTCTTCAAAAGATATCAAAAACTCACACATATTTTGAAAGGCAAACATTACGCGCTTTTCAATGGAAAACTGATTGAATCTGAACAAAACTAATATGGAGGTCGAGGCTATTCGATTTAGAAAAATTAAATTCGATCAAATAAACTTCTGCTGCTAAACATCTCCCGCCAACAAAATCGCATTTCAATCGAAATCAATTGGCTTTTTCAATACTCTTATACTACTAAATTAGGAAATAATAAGGACGACCAAGTTCATGACCAATCTTTAGCCGGAAGTCTCTGTAAGACTTCCCCACCTACATTTTAATTTGCCTTACTTTTCATCGCTCAAATGCCACAAGTATATCAATTGCATAATTCAATTCGATTATATTGCAGCCTATCGCTCCACAAAAGAGAGTCCCCATCAGCCCCTAAATAAAATTAAAACTAACTAGCAAAATACAACCAACAAAGCTCAATGAGTTCCATCTCATTATATTGGTTGCAAAAAGAAGAAAAGAAATAAAAAACATTCGCGCATTCAATAGCAAATTACCTACACACTTCCCGGCTCCTCTGTAATAATTCTTTGTGAATTTCATTTTTCCGGACAAAAGCTTACTCATATACCTATACTTTTCTAAAGCCCCTGTTGCCAGCAAGCTCCTTTCTATATCAATAAGACTTTTTTCTCTATCTTTTGTCCACTTGAGTTCTAGGTTTTTTTGTCTTTTTTTTTTGCTTTTTGTTATTTGACGATGCATTGGACTTGGTATATACTACGATCTTTAATAGGAACATGGATGAAAACTTGCGATGTCATCACATCGGCTGATGTATAAACTATGGGGGCTTGGTCATAGTTGGTATAGTCATTTGTATATCGCAAACGATTCAAATTTCTTTAACCTTTGTTGGGTAATCGGTCAGTAGTATAAATATGACAAATATAAGGAACACGAATGCACTATTGGATCAAAAACGTTGTCTCAACTAAATAAAAATAAATTATTTGAATAAATTGTTAAACACAAAATGAAGCGAAAGTAAAAAGTTTGGCGACATTTTTCGTTGGTTATTCATGCACAGATTTCTGTGAGTTCAATAAGTCTACGAATTCAGATGAGCCTCCGATGTCGCAGCACACATATGAAGTATGAGAATGTAGCCATAAACAAAATACTATTCTAAATGTCTAGAGTCCAGAAAAGATGGCGATCTGTATCCAACCGGCAGATCAGTAGGGTTAAACTTGTGATTCTTTCAAGATTGTGATACTCGTATTGTCGTTAAAGATAATGAAGAAGACAACTTTGTTCAGGAAAGATCAATTCTCCATATGCATGTTTCAGAAAAATAGATCATAGTTTTGTTCTCACTGGCTACTAATAATTTTTATCTTAGGCCTTCCCAAAGACATGATACCACAAAGATTATCACAAAAGACTCAAATTTCGTCCACTTTTTTGCTGTTTTCATGAATATTTCAAAGACCATCGCATTTAATGAGGTAAACTACTCATAAAAGAATACAGCAAGCTTTCTAAGCGGAATTAAATTCATAATTAGAACGTGAAATCGGATTTGATCTACCGTTGTGTGTATAAGATCGGGGAACAAAAAGCAGAATCGGCCTCATCCTCAACTGCCTTGAAAGAGCATAATAGATAAAGATTAGCATAATGAATCCTACTAATTTATTTGCTTTGGAATTAACGTAGTCTAAATACAAATAAAAAAAAAAGCTTTTAGTCGAAAATAACGCTTAGGTCTTTTTGTCTGGCCACTGATTCGAGTGGAATGCCACAAATGACGTATGAGTGATTTATAGCATTCGGCGACCTGATAAATGTAAGGCTATTGCATTTCGCTGCATTTAAAAATAATTGATTTCAAAACACCAAGTTGACACTTCATCTTAATCATATTCAAGTCGATAACAATCAAATTTGCACTTAATTGCCCTTAAAATCTTAAGGTCATCTGCAAAAAGCAAACAATCAGAATACCGAATTCAAGGAAAGTCATTTATAGATAATATAAACAAGAGATTAATTGAGTTTCTTGAGGAACAGCTGAATGATTAAAAGTTTCCTTTGAAGCAACCGTTCTAATTTCTATATTTTGCTTGAGATTGGTCAAGTAATTTTCAAACCAGGCCTCTGAAAGCCTAACAATTTTTTAAGCAGAAGTATACCCCACATC
Source organism: Melanostoma scalare (assembly GCA_949752695.1). Taxonomy (NCBI): domain Eukaryota; kingdom Metazoa; phylum Arthropoda; class Insecta; order Diptera; family Syrphidae; genus Melanostoma; species Melanostoma scalare. The sequence continues at coordinate 34,550,871 of OX456985.1, read as the reverse complement.
ACAGTCGAAGAAGTTTCGAAGGCGGTATTGATCTCAAAAAATGGCCAACAAACTGGGGCCAGCCAAGAAGCCATATGAGTTTTGGCCAATTATAACCGAAGAGGAAGAAAGTTAGCGCAAATTTTTTTTTGTTTCCACAATGAAAATCTAGTTCCTTTAACATTTCTTCAGTTTCTCTCTTAGTTTCTTTTTCGGTGGAAAAAAAACTTTCACGAATTTTTATTTTCCAATGGTCCTATTTGTGTTTATGCCTCTGGGAGTGTTAGTTGCCGTTCGATTGGGCTGATAATCCACATTGTAAAGTTGTGCGGGTCTGGGCTAGCTGGCTGCAAAAACAAATAAGCCTGTATGATGACTAATGCGTGTTTGTTACAAGTATATCTACATCATCAGATTCAATTCTAAGTGTAATGCCTTTATTTAAAAACCGAATTGATGCCTGCAATATTCACATATTCTGTTGGTTGACTTCGAAAAAGAATACGATTGAGAGCCACAAGATTTCTCGGTTTTTAAGGATCTTATCTTACCTTCAGATCTTCTCTCTCCTTGGAAAGGAGGAGTTCTTGTTTGCAAATGGTATTTTTCCAAGAAATCCTGAAAGTGTTTCAAAGACATTGTTTTATAAAAGCTTGCAGCCTTTTTGTGTTAGGGGCTCTAACTTTACTTTGTCTCTACCATTAACGTCTTTTAAGACAGAAATTTTCACTACATTTATATAAAGCAGGAGCTTATTCGATTTGTGATTTGATACGTGAAAACAAACAAAATTTATAAGCTCTTGGTATTGTAGATGATGAAACATAGTTCATCAAACTCCAATTATTGTTTGACCGTTGGCCATGCCTGCATGACGTGAATTGCACATCACCTATATGAACCCCCAGAAAATAACACTATTAATAGTAAATAAGGCTGTCGATTTTCTCTTTGGAATTGGACGATCTCTGATACGTTTCAAATTAGCAAAGCTTGAGAAGATGCGCCCTAGTTGGTAGCTTTGATAATGGCTATAATCGTACCTTGTTCTCCTTCTCAAACATGTAGAATGTAGGTACCTATCCTGATAAATGCGTACTGAATAAAACCTCAGTAAAGACCGTCGCCGTTGCTTTCGAAAACTTTTTTTAACTCGGTAAAAAGCAGGTGAAGAGGGGACCAACACCACACTCGATATTCTGTTTGACACCATATAGAAGAAAGACAAATATCTACATCTCAAGCTTTCGCATTTCATAAGATTTAACTTTGGTGGTAGTTTCGCGGTCATCCTTTTTCTTAATTAATCGGGGTATTTTTAGTTACTCATGGCTAAGTTATCGTAGGCGATTGTGAAACAGACTGGTAAAGTTCAACTCTGTTGTTTTTTAGGGATTAAATCTGGGATGTTATTATGACTAAACTCGACTGTCATGTGCGAATTCAAGAATTTGTACAAGCGTACACTACAACCGCGGTACCAACGGTAGACTAGCTAAGCCGCCCAACGTTGCTCAAGTCCGTATCTCCAAATCTCCATCAGTTCACAGTGCAGCACAAAATCGGAAGTTTTCTTTTTCGGTGAAGAAAATATTTCAGCTCTGATATATCTCGTTCATAGTTTTGCTAAAGTGGAAATATAATTCACAATCACGGTTACGAACTAAAAAAAAAGTTTCATTTGCTTTATTAATTTTGACCGAAACTTCTTTCTTTCTAAGTTGTCAGTTCAATTATTATTAGTTAAACTGACTTTTGGCTGCTAACAAGTAAAGCCTATTACGCTCCTGATGCGAAACGGAATTTTTCGTTGGTCGTCACAAGCACGATTACTCGTGAACAAAAACTCAGCAAAAAAAAATTGTGTAGAGTATTGCACAACGATAAGGAGAGTGAAATTGTTCGTTTACGATCCCGTCCTGTCATTTTTATATGGGATTTTTCTTTTCGTTTCAGCAGCGTGCTAGGCTTAAAATGAAAGCTCAACTGAACACCACACTGACGTCTAAATAAACTGTCTTTTTAACGGAACTGACAAGTGAACTGACAATTGATGGCCTAGGAGAACCTTTCCAATCAAAATTCCAAGCGGAAAAGAGCTGTCTGAGTCAAAATAACCAATCGTTTAGAAGAAGTCACTAGATGTCCCACCCAACTTCCAGTTTGAGTATTTCTTTTTCGCGATGCGTACTCTTCTAGCTATGCCCATGTCGCGGTACAGCTCATACTGCTCGTTGTTATATCTTCTTCTCCAATCATTGTTTTCGCATGCAGGACCAAAGATCATTTGAAGTACTTTTTTTCCAACGACCAAGGGTTTACTTATCCGCTTTCGATAAAGTATCCATGCTTCCGTGCCGTAAATCAGGACTGGCATGATTAACACTTTATAAAGGCTTACTTTCGTTTTTCTAGAGAGGGTTTTGTTTCTCAATTGCCTGCTTAACTCAAAGGGGCAACGGTTGACAAGAGTTATTCTGCGTTTGATCTCCGCACTGATGTCGTTTCGCGTTCTATAGCGGACCCTAGGTAGACAACGTCTACATTCGAAAGGATGTGTATCTGTCTAATGTGAAGTTTTGTCCAATTCGTCGATGTTCTGTGTTGCGTTATCTAGTTCTAGGTTTTTACGGTTTAGCAGTATCATAAGTTTCACTATCATTAAGATTTACGTATATAATTAATGTACATAGCTATTATCCAAGTTTAATTATAGTTGGAGAGATTATATTTCTAATTCTAAAAATTAGTATGCACTTCACAGCTTCACAGTTCGGAAATCAACCCCTATGCCTACGTACATATAAAATAAAGGAATGTGTTATCATCTTCCCTACTTCTTCAGGTAGTACAGATAATTTTCATTGGCTTAACCTATTCATAGACCCAGATCCCCACACCCTCTGACAGTTCAAAATCTTATTACAATTTCGCAAATATGTTGACAATACTCTTCACTGGATTTGAATACGTCTAGCAATCTGCAAGGTTTGAAGCTAACGAGTAAATTTTGATTTTTTTTATTGGCCTACATATTTATAATTATAAAAAGCATTGATTCATCATTCAGGATGAGGCTAAGAACATACTCCCCAAGTTATCTTCTATAATTTTATACGTTCACGGTTCACATTTATATCAACTTCCAGAACGTGGTTATCTCAAATATAATTTTATTTGTTTCTTATTGGATTTTCTTAAAGTCACGGTGAACACAGATGGAAGTAAAATTGACATTCCAGACACGAGAATGAGCGCCACCCAAACAGTCGCAGTCGTTTGGATGGGCAACTCTATGGGAATGTAACTAAGAATGGTGGTTGTTATTAGCCGTGTTATTGCGCAGTATGGGGATATAATTAAAAAACATCACTGCTTAAGGTAACGGCATGCGGCAGCTTTGAGTGTTATTGGTGCGAACGGAGACAATTTTTCTAATCAAATAAATTTTAGGTGGAAGATGTCACGTAGACCGAGCTTTGGGTGGCAAGTTAGCGTAGATACAGTAGTGATACAGCTGGTACTTTGCTTGCACCAACATGGACATAATTTACTTGTTTGTTGTTGTCAAAGGCTTAGCTGAGTACCTACCTCACATAGAGTCTGCCTTGAGAGAAATAGGAGGTACTTTTTTTTATTGCTATTCAGCTGGGTTCACAAGTAGTTCATTAGAAAGAATTGCAGACAGAGAAGAAGGGTTTGGCACAAGTCCACTTTACTGGCGATTCCATAAAGTACAAGTGTCAGAAAACTTCCAACATTTTGCTTGTACTTAAAAGAAAATATTATGTAATATAAACATAAACTCAACCAAAGTACAATCAAAGAGTCAAATCACAATAAAATGTGACAAGTGATGCCGTGAATGTTTGACACCTTCGTGACATTTATACTCATGTCTAGTCGATTCAAGCTTTCACCCTCTCTTGTGCATATCCACTCTTTCGCGTATCTTAAAATAGATGAAATAAAAAATTTGGCATTGAAGCAGATTGTCACTTCTTTCACAAAACATATCGATCTGTGCAGAGAAAAAAATTGTTCATATAGTTTCGTTGCTTGGGGTAGAGAAACCCTGCAGTATTCGAATATATTGACACTCCTCCGCAAATTATCACTCAACGCGCTGAAAATTTGAGAATTACAGAAGCAATTAATTATAAAAGAGAAGGAGAAAAGATAGTTCTTAAAATAAATCGGATTTATATTTTCACTTATGATTTTGTTTTCAATACTTTGTAGAAATGTGTTTGAACAACCGTTTAGTAAAAACTTATCTACGCATGTCACGACAGATTAATTATGAGTTGCACATTAAATAACCGCGTAGTGTATTTGGGGAGGAAGATTTTCTGTATGACAAAATCACTTAGCCTCAAAGAATTTTTTTTTTCAACTTTTCATTAATTTTCGCCTCTGCATTTTGAATATCCGCAGGATGAATGAAGTGCTGAGCAATAATTTTTTTTAAATTTTCAAAAATAAAAATCAACAGGGTAACTAAATTTATCCATTCGAAAATAAGAAGATTTAGTCTTTGAACGAATTCGTACTTTCTTTATGCCAAAAGTGCAACTGATCTGTCACCATAAAATGACATGATGTTACTGCAATCATGTTCAATTTAAATGGTGGGTTTGAGAATTGAATGAACAGTGTTAGCATAGTTTTTGCACATAGTAAAACAAGTATTGATAAGCTCTATAGCGCGTTATTTATTACGTTGCGAACAAAGAAGTTACTCAGTTGTTTGGTGTAATTGACTGAGTTCGTGCTATTATTATCCCCCACCAGTGGTCTGGTTTCAATTCTATGTCTTCAAGCATTTGGTCTTCATTTGGTTCTTGGACTAAAAATCGAATCAGTGCGAGAAGGTGAGAAGTGTTTGAAGAGAAACAAGATCGACACAAAGACGAGCTGAGAATGAGAAAAGAGAGAGATAAGGCCAATATTGACAAAATGGCCGAATTTCTTAATAAGCAGAAGGAAATGGTTTATTTGATAAAGATAGTATCAGAAATATTTACCACAGAACTACATGTCAGGCGAAGACGTAGCTTCCTTCAAGAACTACTAGATTATCATGAATTTTAATGGAAGGAAGGAATTCCAAGGAAAACATGCGGCAATTAAAGTACACAAGGAGTTCAGTGAGACACTTTCATCAATCAAAATATTGATACAAATCGAAAAGACGCTCAAATCAGTCGCTTTTATACGCACAATGGTGAACCCAATAGTTTGGAACGGAGACTGCTTAGTTGGACTGGAGACAATAGGTTGGCCACCAGTCCAAAAGTCTACACAATCCAACTATAGTTTCTATATACAATGCATACATCCATATTTGCATTGTCCAGGTTATATAAATATTGAGATAACAATAAATGTCATGTCATTACGATGATAGAGAATACGAAAAAAGTGGGTTTTGTAATTCTATCTGTCTGTCTGTCTACCTGTGTGTCTGTTTGGCTGTCTGTCTGTTCGTATACAGATCTACAGTCTGAACCGATAGACAGATTTTCTTCAAAAATTGCAGTTAGGGTCTGTGGGGCAGCTTACAGAGGGGTTTTAAAATTGAGTCTCTTGGTCTTGAAATAACGGTATCTGCCATACAACGGATATGATATTGCTTATTTTTCTCGAAAACTATTCAAATGATTTCGATAATATTTTATTTGTAGGATAAGTTTTAAACGGTCTTTCCTATGATTTAAAAAAAAATTGGAAAAAGTCTAAGAACGGTACCTCCCATAGAACCGCTTTTTAAACCGACTTTCTCGTTAATTTCTTACACGATATTGACGAAATTTTGTATCTTGGAAGTTCCAAGTTGTTTAAGATAGATTGCATATCGACGTTTAAAAAATAATAGTTTTTGAAATTGTTATAAAATTTTTAAAAAGTTTTCATTTTTTGAAATATGTAATTTTAAAATCGTATCTTATTTTTTTCAAATTTTTTTTTCAACTTCTGCCAAGATTCTAATTTTTGCGTACTGGATTTCTAAAATACTCGTTTTTGTAAAAAGTGAAAAATAAATAACTGTTTTTTTCAAACTGGTCCAACAATTTTGATTAAATTTTCAGCGGTGTGCAACTGCAAGAGAATGGTGTTCTTAAATTTTCGTTTGAAACCTTTGGAATATTTAATTTAATTGTTGTTTTCAATATTTTGCTTGATTTAATTCAATTTTCATAATTGATGTATAGTTGGCAACCCTGCACCACCAAATAAAAATTAAGAGCGAATACTGAAACCTTTTACTCAGTCTTAAGATTTTGGTATTGTACTTAGCACTCAATCGCAAGTTCATGCGACCCAGTCGTGCCAATTTTTTCATGCTCTCTTCGAGGTTAGTGGCTTAAATACCCAACGTAAATGCAATAAAATTTGACGTAAAAATTTCCAAATACTCTTCGTTAGTCGACTTCTTTTATGAACCGCTAAATAAATGCACGAAATCTATGTCGTGAAATCGAAAGCATTATTATTTGTTCATAATCATCTGATTTGGAACGTCGCCGGCCGTCGGCGTCGATTGTTTAGTCCTTTTGAACCAAATTATTTAAATTACCCACAATGGAGATCATTTAATTTTGACTTTCTTCATTTTGCCGTACTAATAATTGCTTTCCAGCAACCACATGCTTTTCAGTTGCTTCTCAAATATATTTTTCTCAAAATACCTTATTTTTCAATATCGAAAATAACACTGAAAGTCAGAGTTCATTCATCTAACGCCAAACGCAAACCTAAATAGCCGTTGTATCGTGGTGCTTAAAAACTCCTTCAACTATTCACCACACACATTCAAATCATCTTACATATTCCACCACAGTAGCATAAAAGCTTTCAATCCACTTGTTGTGACATCAGCAACAATAACACCAAAACAATTGGCTACGCCACGACGAGCACGCCATGCTTCTTCAGTTTACAACCGAGTAAAAATCATCCCCTCTTATTTCGACTGCAGCGTTTTGAGGGTTGATAAGGAACAAAATGTATCTAAACATTTTCTTAATGTTATCCCATACAATTCACCCGCGCACAAGCCCTCTGATAACACACAACAAACTCATTCGTTGACCGGAACAGTAGTCTTTCGCTGGCGATACCAACCAAATCGTACGAAACAAATCATTCGCGCGTCGCGGTTTGAAAAAAAAAAACGAAGAAGAAGAAGATATCCGCTGTTTTCTATTAATTTGGTTTTTAGTATTTTTTGCACATGCGAAGATACAATTATTTATTTTTATAATCCCGAAATAAGAATACGTAATTTTTCTAATAAACGAAAGTCCTTGCAATATGGGTGGTCACAGTTTTGTGCGCGTCAGAAAGGGAAATTCCCATTTAAGACCCAAGGAATGTGAATATTTGGTCTCTAAATAAGCATCCCATAGTTGTTTTGGAATAATAAATTACCAATAAATTTTATGTGAAAAATATTTCAATAGTGACCACTAAGAATCTCTACAAAATATTAGTTTTCTAGTGAAGTGTGTGTCTATATTTAAGAATTCTGTGAGAGGTAATCACTGCGTTTATTAGCATCGCTATCACGCAAGTTATAAAAATAGAAGCCGAACAACAAGAACCTGGATTAACTAATTGAATTAAATATTTTCCTGTTCATTCTAAGAAAAAGAAAATAATACTAACAGTCTCTATAACAAATATAACGTCATTTAATATCAGTAGCCACAGCCAGTAGTGGTTGCAAAACAAATACAACAAAAATCATAATTTATCTTTGGTCTGTCTGGACAATCATCTTAAACGGGTAAGTGGGGTTATTTATCTTTAACCAGCGCACACACGTTTATCACTAACAAAAAATCTTGATTTGCTTAATTAAGCCAACAAATTCTTAAATAAACTTTCACTCGAAGCGAACGCGAAGTATACATGTTTTCTCAATAAAATTTCATCGTTTCTTTCCCAAAACAAAAAATTTAATAACCCTCAGAATAATGTGCGCGGAAATCAATTTATCATTGAATATCAAAATTATTGACTTATGGCTTTCAAAATCTAGACGTGGACAAAATCAACGAGATTCATTCATTCGACACCTGTTGAATTTGAAATTTATTTGATGGCGTCTTTTGGGTGGCACAAACTTCTTGTTTTTTTCATTGGTGTTGTTGTCATTCTCCATGCCTTACCTTATTGTTTTGAATGGCTATTAGGCATTACTGCTTCGGTTATAAGCTAGCACACAGCCACATGATTATTCTGAGAGCGGTCATCATTTAGCACCCGCTGACAAATAGTATATGTCAATAAAAGTACAATGTGTGGTGTGTTGTTGTCACTGTCGAACTTTAACAAGCTTAACTTGACGCCACGGTGCCGGTTAATTGGTACTTAGCTTAGACGTTATTATTTCTTTTGGGCAGGTTTTGTTCAGATGTAACAAATCTTTTTTGAGCAAAATTCTCCGGACCACAATGGGCTGCCGTCGATGAAGTACTAATAACTAAAATGATGAGCTGCCGAATTAGCGTCATGGAATTTGCCTTTTCTTACAAATTTCTGGGGGGGAGGGAGCTTTTTTTAATCCGGTTTTATGACCCAAGCAAAAGTGTGAGCTCAGTGAAATGCAAACAGCACCTTCTAATTATCGAGACGAATTGAAATCAATAGTGTAAATCTTGTTGAAAGTGTTTATGTTGACCTAATGCGGTAAGCACGCAATGGTGTTAGATGTTTCAAGCACTGCATTCTATGTTGTTTTTGTTCTATTTTGAAGCGTTTGATAAACCAGCTCAGCTTGTGATGAATCATTGTTCAAAGCCTTGGTTTTAATTCAAATGAAGATGGCAAAGCTATTTTGCAACGATTTCTGGTTTTTGGAATTTAGAATTAGGGAAATCGGTCGATTCCGAAACCTGAAATCATATTTTAAATAAATTCAAACATAATCATTTTTTAGAGAGTCGAAACTTCTTAACTTGAGGAGCAACTTCATGTGTGGATTTCATTGACCTGCCTCTCTTTTAGTACACACACCCTTGCCTACACACAAAAATATTGTGTATGGCTGTAATACATAGAGTGGCGCAACTAAATGGTTAGCACCGGAGCCTAGCGCATTTCTTCTATGTAAAAAGGATCACCTATGACAATCACCGAGAAGAGTGATGCCTAATCCATCCCTTTAGATACACAGCTACGTTGCATGAGATTATAAAGGCTGAAGTCACCTTTTGCTTTGGATTTAGAGACGAGAAAGCAGCATCTACTTGAATTTAACGACCTATGCGTTGCCACTGTACTTGTTCCTTTATTTCCAAAAAGGAAAAAGGAATGCTCTTGTGTATGGAACTGGCAAACAAGTTTTATCTTTATTTATCCAGGTAAAACATAAAATCTAAGTAATTGATGGCCTTCTTCATAAATAGCCTACCTGCATCTTGTGCATCAAATTTGTAGTATCCCATCTGCGTTCCACAGCAATCGCATAACTACTTTTATACTGCAGTAATAAATGTTCTTTATCTTACCAACAAACCCGTAATAATATTTTGGTTAAGGCGGGTTCGAAAAGAAATACGCAATTTTCCACGCACATGGATGAGTCTCCCTACCCTGATGTCTTTTCAAGCAAAAACAATTTATTTTCGAAAAGAAGTTGAGCAGTTTAAACCGCAGGTAAATCGCAGTCAAGGATTGGGAAGATTTCCCTGATAGGTAATCCATACTGCAGAATACATTACCTAATGATTTTTTGAAACTGTGGTACCAATCAGTTGTGGAGTTGTTGGAAATGAGCAAAAGGAAACAGTCCCCGGAATATGTACTATAAAAACATTTGATAGACACTCATGTATCTTTCTTTCAGTTTTTCCATTTTCTTTTCATTCGGGGTTGCTTTGAGGAGTATTTTCTTCTTTTTTTTTTTTTGAATGAAAATTGCAGCGCTCAATTTTATACGATGAAGTTACTACCTACCAAGTTTCGTTCTCGTTTGAAAGAAACAAAAGTATACGTATGTATGTATGTGTGTTTTCATACTATTAGCATAGGTTCAAGCAATCCCGTTGGTTGAAGCGCTGTTCAAGTGGCTGAGCCAGTTGGTTTCTTGCTTCTCCGAGACTTTGTGGAAGGTTTCGGTCTGCACCTCACGGATTGCTTAGATGATATAAGAGTCAAGTGCTTGAATAACTTCCGGACTATTAACATATCATCGGTATTGCACGATTGCCAGCAATAACAAAGTCCAGATATTTATTTGACTGACATTTCGGCCAACATTCCTTTCCAAAACACCCTATTTTTGGGATAGAGATCATTCACATTTGAAATAAGTTTTCAATATATCGCATCGTTGTTCAAGAGCAACTCTTTTGGCCGCAGCGGCATTGTTACTGACTTTCTGTCCAATTTTAAGCGGACAACAGCTGTAAGTGTCAAAATAGCCTTTGTTTTCAAAAGAAGCCTCTCAATGACCTACTGTTTCTTGCGCAACCGTTTGAAAATATTTTTGTGAAATAACCACGATAAATATGCTGTTCATTGATCTATCCAAAGCCCAAAAAATACAATACAATCAAATCTTGCAGATTTAGCAGTTTGCAGTTACTATATAGGTGTAACTGTAGGTGGTGAACTGCCCCTGTATTTTATAAGTTACACCCAAAAATTTTAACTTGTAGCTAATAGAAATTTTTCGAAACAATTTTATTTGTAAAATACTCTTCATTTATCGTGAAAAACATTTATGGAAAATTCACCAAAAAACTGTTTAAAAACGGTTTTAATTACAAATTTGTAAGGTGGTGAACTAGGCCGCTAGATATTCATGTGTTTTTTTAACGAGTTGGCTTCATCTTTAAACTATAAATTTGGACAAGTGCATTATGTTCAAAATTCATAGCATAGATTGCTATGGTAGCTGAAGTTGTACCAAGCTTCTCTTGTCGATGTTATTGGACTTCGGTGTACATTACTGCGTCTTAAGTTTTTTCATTAATGTTCAGAGTTGTTCGAGGAAGGGTTACTTTTAGAAAATTTCCAAACAAATAGTTTACTGTGGACGTTGTAAGTGGAACTCACACATTAAAATGACGAAAATATGAAAGCTGCTCTAATACCGTTGATTCCTGGATTGCAAAAAAATAATTCTTTTTTTGGCTACGCTGTTCAGTTGTGCAGTTATTCATTTCTAGTTTCCCAAGTCTCCTTCACAAAATTTTGAGAACAAAAAGAAATAAAAAAATGGACATAACTAAGGAAGTAGTTAGGAATTCAAACTACAAAGTTCAATCTTCGCCAACATGTACAAGTGCAAATACTATTGGGTCATTGATTTGAAACATGTCAAGCATAGCTGTTATATAATTTGTCGCAGTACCAGTCAAACGTTTGCCAAAAGGAATCGCTGGATTACTTAACAATCTTTTAAAATTTTGAATTAAAAAAATTTTAATTAAGTTTAAAAGGAGTTAGAAATTACTCCAAAGAATACCATGTTCCGAGTTGTCCCGATGATACCATTTCAACGGCTCCAAGAGTAGTTTGGCTGCAAGTATTGGTTGGAATTCACTGATACTTATATACATAAATTCAAGAACAGTAATGCTTAAAACCATTTTATTTATTTATTTTTTTTTTATTGAAAACTTTGATGAAAGTCAAATTTAAAATTTTGATAATGTTGATTCTATGACTGTGGTCTGGCGAAATCTTAAGAAAAGAAGAAATAAGTGGTTTCACAAGCCTTTATTAAATTTTCATTTTGTATTAGAACTGAAAGTTCACTTGAAGTTCAACGATTGCATGCAGTTGAGCTCTGCTGGCGTCTTCTTATTACGCTCAACCACCAAAATATAGCTAAACACCTGCAACAAAGACCACAAAAGCCTTTGAAGTGAATATTCAACTACATAATACTGCATAAAAATTTAATAAAAACAAGTATTGGAATTTTTGTTATTGGTTATGATTATGATATCTGATAATTCATATTCAATGCCTCTGCTCATCAGAAGGCCAAAACCATTACACACAACCCAGTTGTGAACTTTGATTGAACGAACTCAACAGGATTTAAATACTTTAAATCGGTTCATAAAAAGAATTTCATTAATCGCTAAGAGAGTTGCCTTAGAGAAATCAGTTTCACTTATTACAGGAAATAACGATTTAATTTTTTGTCGGATTCACTTTTAATCTGAATATTTTTCCCCTAAAGAAATCCTCTTTTGTTAAAGATCTTAAAATACCTATTTGTATCCCTGCTTCCGACAGTTAAATAAAGGATTGCAATTACTTTGGTGGAATCGTTAAGGACGATAGGCCGTAAAGTCATAATTCAAAATACACAACAGAAATTATTTCGAATGAGTCATAACTTTTAGTTAAATAACCTCCCGCTCAAATTTATTTCTTTTTTCCATTAAAATGTTTTCTCTTTTCTTAAGCCATAGGAAATGAGTTCCAAATGCACTACTGAAAGAAAAACACATTCAATCTTCTGCTCAAGCTTCGAACAAAATTTCAGACTTGCCTATCTTAGATATACGCCATAATATGCTATTTGGACTATTTTTGTTCTCATCACAATCGTTAGTTTTAATGACCACTAAATTCGTTTTGTCTTTAGTTTCCGAAGGATTACTTTTTACGTCAGCATTTGTGTGTTTTTCTTTCTTTTTATTTTATTTTTCTTTATGTGAGATGACACATTCCATTGACATAATTCATTGTAGCATGGATCTCTGTAAGAAGATGTAGCATTACTATATTTGCATGACGATAGATTGAACACTTTTCAATTTTACGACGTGACGCCAGCGTTTTATTTCCACACAAAAACAAGATTATGTGTGCCACTGAAAGGAAGCCAGAAACTATTAAAATATTCCATTCTTTCTCGACATGTGTCCAGATTTTATGTTATTAATAAATTACAAGGGAGCACGGAAAAATAGTGTTTTGAATATTTAAAGAATCCACAAAGGTATTATGTCACTTAAACATCTGGAACGTTTAGCAACTAATTTAAGAATGCTTAAGAGCCTTCGAATGCATTTTCGTTTATTAATTAGCAAGACTATTTGGTTTCTTTTAATTTTACTTTTTAAAGATAAATTTATTTGAATTGTTTCTTTAGGCTAATTTTATATCATAACTATTTTCAATGAATTTTGAGCCTTTTGTCAAAATGAGCCCATTTTAATAGTTGAACCAATGAATGTCAAAGTAACGTACAGAGGTTATGGTCCTTGTGACAAAAGGAGCTGTCAAAAGAGGATCAACTTAACAACTTCTGTGTAGCGTATTGTCAGTAAGACTTACAGATTTCAATTGTTATATTGCTCTTGAGTTATAAGACCTTGACTCGCTCTTTGATCGAAAACTCACCGAATATGAAAGAAATTGTTGTGTACTATCCTGTTTACCTTGACCTATTTTCTTTGTGTTTCATAAAAGTTGAAGAAAGTTCTTTCGTCTCTCCAGCGAAAATGTTACTTGTTTGTGGAAAACTTTTAATGAGAAGTGGGATGGAAAAAATTTTTCCAACAATAATCGTAGTTTGCTCCAATAATTTGTTTTCTTCGTTTCCCTTTTTAAACATCAATAAGTCTTTGCTCTTGACCCTACTCTCGCACCTTTGAATCCTTTCATGTTATCCAAATGATTTCTTTGATTTTCAATTTCAGCAACAATTTATGTTGACAGCAATAAATTATTAGTAAAACTAAATTTTGTCTTTACGTTTCGTTATGTATTCAAATTCCTCCCTCTCTCTAATTTTACTTAGAACAGATTTACATAACGATTTTGCTTTTGTTCCTGCTATTTAATTGAATACACCTCGTTCTTCAATCTCAAGATATAAATCACATTGAAGACAAATTAATTCCACAATAAATGTAAATAAATTACACATAATCATCCAAACACAGCGTTTTGCTGCGTGCATTGTCATTATTGCGTTGTTGTGTTGTGAACTGCAAATTATGTGAACAATACCATCGCTCACACCCTCCATGACTTGCTCTGGATGTCTCTGCTCCTTTGATTTCTCGTGGATGTGTTCAGTTTAGAGAATGTAAAGAATCTTGGAGATGAGTTGTTTTTGAAATCATCACGAACAAAATAGAACTAGTTGAGGGAACGTGCTCTGCAAATCAATTGAATTGAATTTTCTAAAACAGAAATTGTACAACAACAATTTAGTTTGTCATTGTGAATATGTAAGTATGCTTTAGGGCTGGGAGAGCTTAGATTTAGACTCGTGCTTGTGTCTAAAAAAAAGAACTTAATAACAAATCTTCAAAACAAATCAGATAATGTATTCAATTTATGGTTTGTAAGATATTGTCCTTGATACAGGAAACAAAAAAAAGGATTTTCTCCCATACACTTGGCCAAAATATTTGTAGAAAAAGGCCAATCAAATAAATCTTTTCTTTTGTCTTTATAGAAAGCGAACTTGCGTGTCTTTAAGTGGATCCTTGCCACCAAAAGGAGGAACATCTGTACACACAAAAGAGAAATCGATAAAAAGAAAACCAATGACAGCCTAAAAGAAAAAATATTCTTTTCCATTTCCTTACGCATCATAGAAAGATTAGGAAATTTGATTGGGGGACTCTTCATAAAAAGTAAACAAAGCCAACGAAAGTCCTTAAAGTCTTAAGATATATAGGTATGTGTGTGTGTACGTACAAACTGGAGTCTGTTTTAATGCTTTTTAGTTTCTTCTTGGATGTTGTGTTAATGGAACTCCCTACTGCTTGATACTCATTTGTATTCTGAGTTGAAAAGTGTTGTGTCAAACTCTCAAAGAAATGATCTCAAGAAATCGATATATGTATATATTTATTTGTAACAATTGTTTCAATGGCTGGTTAAACAATGGGATGTATTTAGGTTATCCTTAAAACAACTAGATGAACTGAAAACTCTTTTATTTATTGATAACTTCACACTTTCAAATTTCATTGTTCTTTGAAGAGAGAAGATTCATTGCTTCTTTTTTTAAGTGACATACACAATAAGCCGGAAGTTTAAGGTCTCCTACTGTATCAGTCGTCTAGTGTAAGGGAAATGACCTTGTCGGCATTGCCCAAACACACATTTTTTTTAGCGTATACTCTTGGTAGTTGTACATTTAGCGTAGTAGTTTCTACGTCTGCCTGTTACGTGGGAGTTCGAAGCTCGAATCCCTAAAACATCACATTGCTATTCGACGCCAACGGGTATCGCCTCTCGTCAGTATTGAGAGAGTGCTCCAAGAGTAATTAAACATCATCAAAGGAACTTTCTAGCTTATCCTCTCAAAATCGGAAAAAATTAGGTCTGCATTCCCCATGAGGAAGGCGCATGTCCCCGGGGTTCACCAAGCTCTGTGTCGAAACCTTATTAATTTGTTTTGATATTTTTCTCTCACGTCAATTTTAATAACAGGAAATGGCTTCTGCTGTTCCAAGAGCCGCATTTAGTAAAGAAGTTTTTCTTTTTTTATTCTGGCCCACGTAACACTATTTTTTGTATAAGAACGTTTGATGAAGACCCATATAAATCAGTTTAATGTGATTATTTTTTGGGGATACATTAGAGAACTTAATAACAACAATTTCTTCTTTTAATTATCTCTTTGTCGGTATACAATGAGCGTCTGAATTTCTAAAAGATCACTGCCACCCATCTATCGGCCTTACACTCGTGATCCACCCGTGAAAGTTACGGCAACCCTACCAGTTTTGAATTGTTCCATGGCTGAAATCAAAGATATGTTATGCATTTCTCAGCATCAGTGGTGATTTGTGCTGCCTTTTTTTCCTCCATTCTCTTATCCCGAACATTGCTTTTTTGATGGTGTTCTTTGCATGCATCTCTCCTTCGAAGATGACCATTTCTTAGGAAATGATATTTTTGACGTGGAGGCTTTCACGGTATTTTTGCATTTCAGAGACTTAAATGGCACTGAACTTACAGCAAACGCATTTGAATACACAATTATCTATGCTCTTCACCATTAATGCAAATGTTAGTGGTTAGTAAATAACGCCAACACAAGCACAAAGAGAACGAGAAGATGGTGGAGTTTTGTAGCCCATTCATGCACCCTTAGCTCTACGATCTTTAAAGTGAGAGACACAAACCTAATCCAAAGGCAACTATCGCTACATCGTGCATCTTTCTTTCTTACTAACTTACTTTCCTTTTTTAAGTTAAGTTAGGTTCAGCTTCTGGAAATTGCTAACCAGGATATTCTTTGCTACAGAGGCCATCACAATACTGTCGCTCCTCCATATAAAATTCTGTCAACAGGTAGTGTCAGCTTCACACCAGTAACACTTTGCGTTCTTTCACCCGAGACTTCATATATATTCGGTTACTAAATGGTAGTCAATGTGGGCTTCATTCCCAGCACTATTGTTAGTACAAAGGTGTCAGTCTAGTGGGAAGAACATGGTCTTTCATACAATATGACCATGTGACCAAGACATACTTAGGATGTCTTCTCGAGGAGGGTTTCTGGTGCCGTATCCCAAATCTTCATGGCGGTTCTCACAATCCTCATTTGTCTTCCCAACATATTCGTTCAAATCTGCGCCCACCACCAAAAGCTTATTTTTAAGGATATCCTATATATATTTTTTTTTAATTTTTTCAAACTTTATTTGTTTGCTGTATAACAAATAAAAAAAGTAATGATAGAAATTTATTGGAATTTCAATAGCAACAGGGAAATTATGAGTACCATTTGTATCCCCGTTGAGCATCTTAATTGTTTTCAAAACAAAATTCATAAGAAATCATTCTCATGATGCAGTGGTTCTCACTTTTTTTTTCCAAAAAGATGTGCCTATTTTTAGAAAGATCCGCGTGTGTTCTGTTCTGGAGAAATAAAAATATCTACACTCACCTGCGATACGTTTTTTAGTTTAGATAATGGTAATTGAACAAAATGCAAAAATCATATTTCTTAAGTAATTGTTTCAAATAAAATCAATGGTTTTTAATTTGTAGCCATCAAATTGGATTGGCTTGCTCTAAGTTATGTTTGTTGAAGAACAGTTATACACTTTGAGGTGAAAATCAAGAGTTGAAATTAGTCGCCTTAATGAAACCGTAAGACAGGCCTTTTGAGAGGTCCTCAGAAACAGCTCAGATATTGATCTTTTTTTAATTTTTTTTAATAAATACATTTATGTATGTAAATATTGTTTAAAGAATATAAATAACTATTTGTTCCCAGTGAAAAGTTCCTGATTTGGACCAATAAAAAATAAGATCAAAATCGCAGCTGTTTGTGAAGGTAAAGCTTCTTTGACGCGACTAAGTAGGTAAGCGGAAAAGGTGCAATTTATTTCAGCAGTGCTGTAAATGAAGAAGAAAGAATAAGAAGGTTCCATTGTAGTATTTATTCCATTGTAGCATAGATTTAAATGTCCGTTCTAGTATTTTTCACATTTGAATACAAAATCAATTCCAATACTTGGGTAAAAAGTGCACAGTTATACCACACCGACGTCATTTCGGTGTACCATCTGTTCTTATTTTACAGTGAATTCCATTTTTATTTCCAAATCAAAATTAATAAGTGGGACGATAAAAAAGAAGATTTATGGAGCAGCCTCTCAATTTTATTGAACAAAACATAGGAAGTCACAAAAAAACACTAATAAAATCCGGTGACATTTTTACATTTCACGAATTTCTTCTAATTTGCTCTTTGAACGAAGAAGAAAAGTCAGGAACGTCCAAGATTTTCACGTAATAAGAACCACAAATCATTTTGAATGAATTTATGACCTGACATTCGATGTTAAAATCTTTGTTTTCTGGTATTAATATAAGCTGCTCACAACATCCAATTATTATCAATCCATGGCAAAATTATCACAAATCTCACTAACGGTTCATATGTACATATTCGATGTTGAACTGATACACTAACAGATGTCAAGATAAATAAAAATATATAAATCGATATCTTTTAACACTATGCGACATCGGTCGACGCGACGTTGAAGAGGATTCATCCAAATATTCGAAAAGCCATTGGTTCTTACTTCAACAATACCTATAACGAGTATGAAATATAACTTATCAATTAGTTCCGCTTAGTTGCATTCTCTGGAATCAAATTTTAATTTTTCTTATCAATTTGTTGCTTACATGTTGGAGATACTCTCATATTTCATATTTTCTTCCATTTATAAGGATCATCACTCAAATAGAAATCTTCAGATACCATTGCTTCTCAGTCGAGAATTAAATCGATAGAAACAACCAATGGCCAAAGTTAAGCTCTATAAATCATAACCCTATTTCGTTTCTTCTTCTTTTTTTTGAAAACCAATAAATCACTTTTGATGTCCTGAAATAAGTTAAGTTGGAAGAACAGCCAAAAATCATGAAAGTTGTTAATTAATTAATTAATTCTGATTTTTAGGTAGTTTTTACTTACCAACAAAGTGGTAGAAGAAAACTATTTATAATCCTTGAATTACATCCGAATCACTATGAAATGAATTGCTTTTAAAAGACATTTCGTCTTACGTATACGTGCTTTGTTTCAGGAAGGGAATTCTATAAAGCCTTTTAGACAGCAAATATTGCCTTATACCATATAAATAAATAAAAAAAAAATAGGATCACACTTCATCGAATTCATACGTAGTGAAAGAGACGACTGCAATTGGAAGTGGGAAAAATAACAAACCAACCACATTCTTTGAAGACCTCTAAAAGGAAAACAAAAACATCACGTTGTACAGTTGAACGGATAAAAACTTTGTTTTCCGAATGGGTATTGAATCAGGAACACGAACATGATTAATGTTTGCCTTCGATTGGTATACCTATAGGTACCTGATCGCACGTGGAAATGATACGAACGTGTGTCTGAAAATAGGCCGCATCGAACTCTTGTTGTATCATTCATGACAAAAAATGCTATACACTTAATAGCAAAAGTAATATGGAGCAGTTGAAAAAGTTAAACTGAAAGTAATTGTTTTTGGGAAACAAAAGTCCTGTTCTGATTAGGCGAAAATGTTGCATTGTTATTGAATAAAAAAAATGAGCTTAGCCTAATGGCGGAAGATGAGGCTGTAAGTTAAAATGAAAAGTTTTTCTTCATTTGACAGGCATAAGGAATCATAAAAAAAACTTTCATTACTCGAATAAACTGAGTACATAAATCTCGACTATTCAGTAAAAAAGTCAGATCTCATGGAATTTAATTGAAATTTGTGTCAATTGGTTGGCTAATATTACATTATACTGAATAGCCCCTCATATTCGAAATTGATTAATTTTCGGCTGCTTCTTTCTATCTCCAAGTCGTGTAAAAATAAATAAATAAATAGAGTGGCGCAACAGAGCGAGGAGCTCCTAGGCCTAGCGCATTTCTCACAACCATACCTTGTGAGGGAATGGAGAGGGCCTACAATTTTCTGCCGGTTCCGAACGGCTAATTGAGAAAGTACTTTTCATGGCAATAAATTTACTAACGGAGGACTTGCCAATTCCTCGCGAAAGGCGATACCCGTGGAAAAACATTCTTGCTTCTGCTGGGATTTGAACCACGAACCTCTAGGTTAACAGGCGGACATGCTTACCATCACGCCTCGGGTACCAAGTCGTGTGTTTATTTTATTGCCATTGAAGTAAGTTAAACATTCTACTAAAAGCTTTTGGTTTCACAAGGGAGAATGATACAAGTTAGAAGGTCTTTTCTCACCCACTTTCAATGCTTTTTTACATGTTAGGCTCCGGCCAAGCAATGAGCAACTGAGCGACGAGTAGCTGGGCGACGCGACGGATCTGAGCGATGGGTGGCCATTTACTTAACGACGTTGCTGAGTGATTAGTTGAGATACTGTCATCGTCAAGTGCGATTTGTCGTAGCTTATTAGTTGAAAGTCGCGTTCATATTTATAGATCTTTAATATGGCCGAAAATCCGTAGATTTGGTGTACACCATACATTATGGTGAATTTCATCATTTATATCAAAATCTTCGCAGACTCCAGGTCGATTTTGGCAATATTATCGTATGTCAGTACCATATCTTTTGATTTTCTGTTGGAAAAAGTTCCACCAAAATTAACAAGACAAAGGAAAGCAATAAGTCCAGAACAACGAAGCCAATTTAATTATACGTGCATTTGTACTGCACTGCATAATTTTGTGAGAGAGTGCGATGGCCTTGACCTTGATTAGATTTAATTAGATTAGATAAATTCTTTATTTCATCAATAGTTTAACAATAATGTTTTTTAAGAATACGGACACGGCAAAACTGCCGTCTGCCTGAAATGACATTTCGTATGATTTTTAAAGAATAAAAAATAGGAAAAATGTAAAAATACTACTAAAATATTTATACATACTATAGTTACTTGAATAGATTAAGACTTATTATGGCATAAATTATGCATTTTTAATTCAAAAATGAAATAACAGTTTTCGAACGACTTGAAACTTTAATGTAAACATTCTATCAATTTTTACATAATTTGAAACACAAAGAAAATTATTATTAAAAGTACATAGTTTGATGCTTATAATAGCATAAAGTTTTCAATTTTACGTGATTTGAAACACAAACAAAAAGCAATTTAGAATATAAAACAGTGTGTATAAAAGAAACTGCAAAAAACTGAAAAAGAAAATTCGCTGACTTATGGGAAACTGTTGCGATAAGTAAGCGCATGTTTGCAAAACTTAAACAAAGTAATCCAACCCAGAGACCCATTCAAAACCACATAAAGTCGTGATATTGTCATAAAACTCTCCTGGAAATATAAACGACGAATTTCCTGTAACATTGGACAAATAGCCAAGAAATGGTAAATATCTTCTTTCTCTCTTCTGTTGCATAGACTACAATTTTGCGGTAGATCATCTCGGTATGATATATAGTTAAGGTGTAAAATTTCAACTCTAGCTCTAAAAATATTCCCTATTTCGACAGCTGAATATTCTCTTCGAAAATAGCTTGCATGCGAAGTTATTTGGTGATTTAACTGCCTGTAGATATTTCTGGACGGAGACGAATTTGCTCTAGAGAGATTTTCTATCTGATCTGATTTCTGATCAACTTTTGCGATGACATCTGCAAACTGAACTTGCCAATCATCAACGTTTAATTCTGTTAAATAAGATTCATACCTTAGTGTTAGCTCATTCCACTCCCGGAAAGGAGAGGCATTGGTTTGAAGAATTTTTTCAAAATTATTTTGTGCAGACAAGTATCATTTCTTTTCATTACTTTAATAATGAAATCTGCGTTAGCTTTAAGGTTTTGTATGTATATAGGTGTTATACCGGACTCTACATATATGGCATAATTTGGTGACCTTGATGATACACGTATCAGCAGAAATGGACAATTACAGAGTTCAAACAAATGCAGCCACACAAGAAGAACAGTTCCGTTATAACAGGAGCACACGCAATATAATATATGAGCTAAAATAATATTTTTGGGAATTTGGGCATTGAACTAAAAACACTACTTGTTATTAAAGATAAAATAAATAAAAACTTACCAGATCAATTATAAAATTTGTAATCCTTGTGGGTATCCTGCCATAGCACTGGGTGACTTTGGAACAGGTAAAATTAAACTTTGAGTGTTTATTTCATTCACCTTTTTTTCTTTGTCGCTTAGCGATCGACTGAAAAATTAAAACAGTTTTGATTCCAGAGCGACGTCGCTTTGTAGCTTAAAATGTGGCCACCTCCATTGAATTTCATTTGTTAAATTTTCTTGCGTCGCTCAGCGACTCGTCGCTCGTCGCTCACTACGTGGTCGAAACCTAAGAGGACTTCCGTTGGTTTCCAAATCAAGCCTTTTAATTACAGTTACAAGCTGGGCCTTCTAGTGGTTTCATTTTGAATCAGGGGATATTTTGAGACTGACAGTTGATTTCCGCTAATATCTTGAAAGAAAGTCAGTATCATAACTCCGAGCAAGGAAATGAGTCGTTTCACGAAATAATAAAAACTTTTTTCTGAAGTGAGTGCTTGGTCTCGGAGCTGGATTTGAACTTCTTTGGATTTTTTTTTTCTTATGAAAACCGTGAAGAACCGATGTTATACCTACAATCTGGAAACATTTTAAGCACTTAGGCCAATATCATCCAATAAATCTGTTAACTACAGACGGAAACCAACTAGGTCTTGGAAAATTGTAGTAACAGTATAAGTGATCCTAAGCAGAAGCAAGACGAAACAACCACTTGAACAACGATCGATTCCATAATCAATAAGGATGTTTGCTCCTGTACCAATATTGCCATAATACAAGGGAAAAACTAATTGCAGTTATCATATTATGTTTTTTAAAAGAAAATTGAACTTGGCTGATTCCGTTCAAGTACTGCCATAAGTTCAGCGACTTCTAAAAGCGTAGTCAAAATTTAAAATTGTTAATTTTTCCCTAATGAAGAGAGTGTAGTTTTTGCTGTGCCATCGAAGCAAATGAACATGAATTCTCCACAATTTTAATCCATTCGATTTGAACCATCGATAATTGCCTAATTGTGTGTATGTCTTATTTCTAGAACCATATTATGCTTGGTTGACTTAGTGAATGGTGGGAAACAAAACCATGCTTTATTTAAATACATTAGCAATCTTTGGATATCTATTTCAGATGAATGACTTTATCCTTATGCATCATGAACATAAGCCCATCAGCTTAACCCCAGAAAAGACTTAATTTGACATATGCCAACACTTATACAGACAAAAATTTCTCTCTCCTTTCGTATTCATTTACCTTAATTTACTGCGACATTATCTCCTACCAACCATAATACTTCTCTGCCAATTCTTTTGTAACGAGTTAATCTGAAGAAGAAAATTAATTTACGCTTGCTGAAAACAAATTTAAATAAAATTGAAAATCCTTGATTGGTGTGACGTGATGTAAAGCACTTCTTACATTCCGAATGGAATAAAAAATTAAAAACTGTATCATTTAAATGTTACCCATTCCTATGCTTTCAAACCAACCAACGGAAAAGTAAAACGAAAAACAAGAAATTAATTTTTGGTTTTAGGAATTTCTGCGAATTTTACCGGCTCAGAGATTTCATTACTTCAAAGAGGGACTAAATATTAGCGTTTTGTAAATCAGAGACCAAGAAAATCAAGTACAGTATTGAAAAAATAATTAAAAAGGTACACTCATACTCGTTAGGTTTGCTGAATACGTATCTAGGACTCCGGTTAGTTAATAGTCGAATAACATTTAAGTGATATTTTAAACCGAGTAAGTTGACAATCGGTTGCAAACTAGTTGCTTGGTAAGTCCAACAAATTACTGAATTAAATAAAAGTAAATAGGGTCTTGTAACAAAGCGCAGAGCCCTATGGCTAAGCGTATTTCTCACAGCTGAGCTTGTGAGAAAAGGAGGTGATTTATAATTTTTTGCTGATTCCAAACAGCTATTCTAGACAACCCTTTCATTACAGTGAAGTTATTATCGGAAGACTTGTCAATTTCTCACGAAGTGCTATGCCCATAGAAAAACAAGACGTAGTTTCTTCAACTTCATTTCTTCTCTCCTTGCGCCCGCCTATTTATTTAATTTGGGAAAGTCCCAAAGTTGAATCTGTATCGGTTTAGCGCTGACAAATCTTTAATGAAGTGTCTGGAATGGATTTTCTTTGTCTTCGATGTACAATAATGTCTGAAACTTATTTTTGAACTGCCCCTGATACAAAAACACAAACTCCCAGATAACATTTAAAAAATTGAACGAATAAAGTCGGGACCCATGTTTACTTATGACTTATAATAAGTCGTAATAAAAAATTTTAATTTCAAAAACAACCTTTCGATGTGCTTCTCTACTTTGACATAAGCCTTCAATAAGGCATGGCAATAAAATGCCTAAGATAGGAAACAATGAGCCCTTAAGATCTGCCATTATACAAACCATTCCCTCGTAAAAATAAATCTTCACAAATGTTAATAACACGAGCAGGCAAATTATATTATCTTTTATGCTTAAACGCCGGATTTCATTCACGTATTCATCCATAGAATCTGGGGCGAAAATAGAATCCGTGACTAGTCATACAAGTCTTCCTCTTAAGAATATTCAAATCAATTGCAGAAAGCCGCTTGGCACCAGTCGAAGCAACAAAATCACAACCAACGAATAGACACTCTTGTCTTCATTTGGTAATGTAAGCAGATTCTAGACACGAGGCACACTTCCCTATTATTCCCTTAATACGGAAAAACACCCTTGAACTCGTGTCATCGAAGAAGCTACACAATTTTTTCACATTAAATATGGAATGCCTTTGCTTTCTCTCAGTTATGATTTAATTTTTATCTTCATTGTGTTGTATCACGTATTTTTTATTTATGTCTCTCGACGAATTGAGGTGGTCGCGGTTTTCTTATCACCGAGCTCTGAATACGTTGCAGCTTTCCTTAATAAGAAATGAACTGAGACCGTTTAAATGTTGAACCACGTGCTGTTTCTAACTCTGATGTCGTATGACTCTAGATGACGAGTGGAAGTACCTTTTATTTCCGATGAATTCGCAATTTCACTTTTTTTATCAGCTCAAATTTGTGTGCCTTTTTAATCCATTTCCCCCTCAAATGAAATGCGAAATCAACTTTGTGGCATCATTTTAGATTTCGATCTAAGAGCGCATGAAGAAGAGATTCGTTTGAATTTATGTTAACGGCTTCTCATAAAGTCACGGATTTAGGGTAGTCCCTAAATGCAAAACAATTTCTTGGATACTTATTCTATAGTCTCAAGGAAGCGTCTGATCGGGGACAAATCAAGGTCAATTTTTGTTTGGGGACTTTTTTGTTAACATAAGCGAATGAGTAGAGACATGTTCCTTGAAAGTAACTGACAGTAAACAGCCTATGTTACTACATACAGCATGTTTCTCATGCTGATTTTTCAAAATTTATTCAAGGAGAAAAACTGAAAACTAAATCTACATGTATATATGTACAATATTCTTTGGAACTCAATATTTCATTCTCTCTAAATTTAAACTCAATAAATTTGAGTGATCAATGACACGTGCTTACGCTGGCATAAGGGAGCAGTCAGCATTCACCTCACAAATGTTTCTTTTTTAATGAGATTCAAAATGTTTTCCCCAGTGTTTTATTTTTAAGCCTGTTGGCACATTCAAAGGTATGGCACATTAAATCTATCTATCACACTAATTTTCAGGTGATGATAACGTGCGTTCTTTGTCAATGTTTGCAAATGGAATAGAAGTCGATTTATGAAGGAACTCATATGAAAACTGTCGGTCTTATTTCTTTGTGAATTGGAGGCGATTTTGACAGTGATTAATGAGTGTAGCTTAATGAAATGAGTACACATCTTCCTGGATATTTTTCTGTCTAAGAAATTTCTAAATATGAAATATTCACAAATTTTAAATGATGAGTTTTGTTGAGATAATTCACGTGTTTTTTTTATCTAATAAATGAAAAGATAAGCAATATTTTTAACAGTTAAAACACTTTTTTTTAACTGTTAAAAAAAACCAAGACCAAGACCAGGACAATGGTTGATCTCTACTTGAATTGAACTATGTAGACCCATGCAGCGCTGCATTTTGGCTTGTGGCTATTTTGTGGTCTCAGAGTATGGGTAAATGTATAATGGATTAGATAATTTGAGCAACGGTTGTACTCTTGACAGATCCAATCGTTGACTGGAGATCTCACTGAGGACACTGGCACACCTAGCGACGGTTCAGGTCCTGTAAAAGCTGTCTGAGATCTTTGCCTCGCAAGCTCATCGGCGATCTAATTTCCAGTTATTACGTGATGGCCTGGAACTCAAACGAGACGCAAAGAATTTAATCTTTCGCATTCTGAAAGATCTTGCATTCCTGGATCATTTTCGATATAGCTAGAGGGTTCAAAAGAGTTCTAAGCACAACTTGGCTGTTCCTGCAAAAACAGATTCCTCTCCCCATAGAGTCTAATACCCATTTGGCTCATACGCCTCTGCTTGAAAGACGGATGCGTATGAACCTAAAGAGGCGTGAAGTTGTATGTCATCGCTCTCCATAAAGGTACCAAATTCATCACCGGTCTTGGAACCGGCTGTCATGATTCGATAGCAATCGTTTCCTGGCTCAGATTCTCAGAAGGAAGCTGAGTGTGTATTATTTTCGGCCCAGTTTGACCTTGGGATCATCGCGTCGGACGGCATATCCATTAGACGTGAGTCAAAAGGTATGCTGCTTGCAAGTTCCTCGAAACTTCAGTACGAATTGTGCCAGAGACCACATCTCTTTGAACGAGAAATGGTCTTGAGAGTACAGCCCATGATGATGGTATCAAGGGGAGGAAGATTCAACAATGTCCTAAAGGTAGGACAATTTTTTTGGATATTTAAAAGAAAACTAGCAATACATCGCGGTTCCAGCTGTGTGTTCTCAACGACAAAGGTTAACGTGTGTTAAGCTTGTTATAATATGAACTTGATAACATTGTTTAATGCGAATAAAAATTGCTTAGAGTTTAATGCTTTCAAGACAAAAACTCTGCTTCTGGCCTTAAAAGCGAAACTTGATAGCAAAAACGCTGTCGATTTTGAACCGATGAAATTGAACTGTTTTCAACCCTCGGTATGTGCGTTATCAAACATCTCTTGTGCAGAATAATTATGTACTTGACATCACTAGAAATTTCACAAATTCTTTGGACTTCTTCCACGATGAAGGAATTGTTCTACCCTTTTAACCAATTTGTTCTCTACAAAGCATACGTTCGTCATAAGATGGACTATATCTCCCATATTTGCGCATGTGGTCCTTAAAATTACTTGAATCTTTTGGGTTTTATTCAGAAAAGATCTTTTAAAATGATTGGGTATAGGTATACCCTTTATAAGACCTTAATCATGCCAGCCCGCCTCGCTAGAAATACTCATCAGTTTTACCTTGACCTCAACTTAGGGCGTACAGTCAAGTATAGAGATTCTTATTTTAGTCGCACCACCCGAACGTGGAATGTTGTACCTGATCCTGTTTTCCCCCTTCATTACGATTCACAAAAATTCTAAAGCAACGCGCATCGGGGTCTCCTTTCAGTTCCTCTCCTGTTTTCCTATGCTCGCACGGTGCTCGCATAAACAAAAAAAAAAAAAAAAAACTTTACGGCGCGAAATCGTGGACTCCGAATGATGTTTGGTCTCGTATGCGAAAACAATGAGTGGAGAAGAAGATATAACCACGAGCTGTATGAGCTGTACCGCGACATTGGCATATCTAGAAGAGTACGCATCGCGAGCTTACTGGCCCATGTACACCTAAAAGCTCCCCAACCGACTAAGAGTCCAAAACTGGAGAGAGCTCGCCCGCAATCGTGATAGTTAGCGCAAATGTTTGTTGAACTGTAATTTTCACCTAAGTAAGTAAGTTAGTCACGTCACTTGAAAATCTTAGTAATGTTCCTTGTCTCCCCTTTACTAATCAATTTTTTACAGACACCCTCTATTCAGATAACCAGCTGTAATTATCTCTTCAAATAATTCAACTATAGAACTTGCGCATCTCTGAATTTCCATCAGTTGACTCTCTTATCTGATTTCGGACGCTCTGTCAAATACAGAGATAACTTCTTCAGCCGTACCATAAGAATGTGGAATGCATTATCGAGTTGCATTTTTCCGTTTCATTACAATTTTTAGTAATTTAAAACTAGTGTGCATCGGAATCTCCTATTGAATTCTCTATTCTCTATATACTATCTATTTTCCTAAAACTTCTACTGCATTTTTTTAACATAATAAAGAATTTTCTCAACCACTTGAGTGTGCCCTGAAATAAAATCAAAATAGAGTGGAAATGCTGAGCATGAATTCTAACTATTTTGGTCTCCATCAGCGATCTATGAAGGCAAAATAAAACGCTCGTTTCTGTCAAAAGAAGATGAATTTTTCAATTTTTGTCCAAACAACTGTTTCCGAGTCAGGTTTGATGCAGTCAGTCATTTAAAACTAGGCAATAAATGAAAACAAAAATCATAATGTGTGTATGTCACTCCCATCCACGTAGGACATTTTACATGACGGTAACTCTTGCTATTTCAAAAGCCAGACATATAGTTTCCAATCTGATGGGAATTTTTTTTCTGATAAGCAGGTGTAAAAGGCATGTACCACCTACATCATATTAGGAGCAAAATAAACTACTCGTAACCTAACTCCACATCGAACATCGATTTTAAAATAGAAGAACGCCGAATGGCATTCAGACAGCAGATTATTCAAAATTCAGCAGTGCATTCAAAAGTCACATGTTCGTTTGTTGTTCTGTCATGCCATGTTTGTATTTGTGTTGTGAGATTTACTAAGCAAATGTAATCGATAATAAATCTCGAAGTGCTATGTATCTGGAAATAACGAGGCCGATGGAAGAAGGCAGTAAAATTTAGGAGCCAAAGGGTGTCAGTATAAACTGATAGTAAGTCAGGAACATCCGTCACGTATTGAAATACTCCGTGATAAGGGTTTACGAGTATGTTACCTGGATAAACTTAATGGCATGTTAAAGCTTCTGAACACAAGTGACGTAATGAAGCTGACCGGTTGGGAATTTCATGACATGTTGTGGGTATTATATTCCCCTTGAGAGCTGACTCATGTGATAACTGGAAAACGCAAATTCATTCCTTTTGAGCGATAGGGCAGCAAGTGTACTTATGACTCTTCAAATGGTAACAAATTGCTTGTGCTTTTGTACTAATCATAGACATTTAGTTGTGAATATGACTTTGCATGAATTGCATTGATTTCTATTTGCTCTAAAAAAAACTTCGATTCTTACAAAAAATGTTTATTCTGTAATTTTTTTCACAGGACCAACTCTTTAGTAGCCAATCAATCAATCAGTTCCTATATTCCACGAATAGTTTTTCAACAGTCAGACGTAGCTTATTCCTAGCAACAAATTGATATCTTTATGAAATTCAATTGCATAGTGCACTTTCATCACTACAAACTGTTAGAACGGCACTATAATATGCATTTTAGAAACCGCAACAGGACTGCATGAATCACGATTTCTCACTTTATCGTTTTTATTTTTTAGTACCAACTGTTTTTTTCAAAGTGTTTGGAGTGGTTTTTCCTTCTTTGATAGTATTTTCTCGGTGGGGGGAGTTTTTTTGTCTCATTTGTTTTTTTATGTTAATAATTTTAAGTATATTCAACTTCTGGTATCTGCCGGAAGGAAAGCGAATGAAAGTACCTACAAAAATGAACAAAGACATGAACAGATCAAAAGATAACACATTTGGATAGCCTCTAGCAAATTGGATTTACTACGTGCGCACTTCCTATATCTGCGGTGGTTTATTTGGAAATAAGAGAAAATTTATTCAGAGACAAGGTATAGGTGATTTTATTAACAGTAACTTAAATGTATAATTTTTTTTAAGCATTAGAGTAGCCTAAAACGTTACCACAATGTTTTTCGGAAAATGGACGATCAGTGTTCATGTTTGATGATAGGTTCTATTAAAAACCTATACTTTCACTAGAACTGAAAAACTTCAAAGAACTCTTCATTTAAACCCTCAGAATAAAAGCACTGCTTACAGCTATTTAAATTTCAGTTTTCATTTTCGCTTTATCTTTCAAAATTTCTGCTCGAAAAGCTCGAAAGGCAGGAAGCCTCTGTACTTGGTCGAAAGAGTAATGGTCTATGGAATCATATACGCAATAAAGTACCTGCGGAATTGTGATATGTACTTTATTATGTTACCTTATTAAATTATGATATTTTATTTATTGTAACATTTAGAAATTTATTTGCAATAACTGGATTCCATGATTGAAGGGAGGTTAACCGAAGTTACTAGCATGTGGGGACTTTAAGATAATGTCTAAAAAAATAGTATAAGTAACGTTTCTCGTAACGAAAATCAATTATTTAACTACATATGTATTTCATTTCCTCACCTCATTTTTTCGCACTCACTCGCATAAATTATCACTTCAAAGTTTTCTCACGGGCGGTGTAGTAATCAGATCATGACAATTTATTTTATTGTTACTATTACAGAATGCTTTCGTCAACAAAAAGGTGATGAGCAGCATACGAAGGGAAAACGCAAAAGTAATTCTTTCTCTACAGAGAATCAGAAGTTAATTTTTGGTTGACAACAAAAATACGCTTACTACTTCATACATACAAAAAAAAACTAATTGAATTTCATTTTCAACTACAAGAGTGTAGTGATTACAGAGCCCTTTTGACAGCACTTAAATTAAGTGGCTTTAAGTTCAAGCTCCCTTTAAATCAAATCAAAGGTATTTTAATTTGATTGCTAATTTAGGAGTATTCAAAGTTCATATGTCACTAAGACGAAAGATAACGGGTGCTGCTTTATCATCATTTATTTCAGATCAAAGTTGATTTGGTATATTTTAGGATAGTAAATTTAAGAGAGGGGCGTTTACCTGATTTGAGGTAAGGGCGTCAGTCGCATGGGACGTCAGAGCTTCGGGTTCCTTTGAGAACCGACACAAAGTTTCAAGTCAGTTTTCATCTCTGGGATTGATAAAGAAAAACGCAGGCCTGTCTCTGTACCTAGTCGTTGACCCATATTTTTATTTTATTTATTTCAAAATGAATAAAAGTTTCATAAGCAATAAGAACTGAACTGCATGCGCTCATTGAATTGGTCTTTACTGGGTTGTGTAACACAAACTCACTCGAGTCATTTTAGAGAATTAATAACATCGTGTACTGAATGAATCGTTTGACACGAAATTACTAAGACCAGAGCCCATTGTCTTCCAATCGCAAATATAACGTGAATTTCTTGCATCATTTGATTCAAAACCCATCGCTTGCGTTGGTTTGCTTAATACACACATACTCCAGCCATACAGTCAGCCCATATGATACGGTGAGCTCACGTTAAATTATGTTTTAAGAAGCAAGGTGAAGTTCATCCCTTGAGTGAATTTTATGAGTTCATGATGATTGAGCAAAATTTTTAGTTGAAAAATCTGAAATGACTCAAGGAATTCGTGTTAAACGAACCAACACGAACCAAACAAAGTGTTATTTTTCTTGGCTTTGTAATTTCGTGTTGGGCACATATTATAACCATGGCCTGAGCAATAACAACCTTCTCGGAAAAGTTTTTGATTTAAAATACTTTTTCAGTAATTTCAGTTTTTATAACTACACTTCCCGATACATCTTCGTATCATTCCTGTTAAGACGAAAGATAACGGGTGCTGCTTTAACATCATTTATTTGAGATCAAAGTTGATTTGGTATATTTTAGGATAGTAAATTTAAGAGAGGGGCGTTTACCTGATTTGAGGTAAGGCGTCAGTCACATGGGATGTCAGAGCTTCGGGTTCCTTTGAGAACCGACACCAAGTTCTAAGTCAGTGTTCATCTCTGGGAATGATAAAGAAAAACGCAGGCCTGTCTCTGTACCTAGTCGATGACCCATATTTTTAATTTATTTATTTCAAAATGAATAAAAGCTCCATAAGCAATAAAAACTGAACTGCATGCGCTCATTGAATTGGCCTTTCCTGGGTTGTGTAACACAAAGTCACTCGAGTCATTTGAGAGAATTAATAACATCGTGTACTGAATCGTTTGACACGAAATTACTAAGACCAGAGCCCATTGTCTTCCAATCGCAAATATAACGTGAATTTCTTGCATCATTTGATTCAAAACCCATCGTTTGCGTTGGTTTGCTTAATACAAACTTACTCCAGCCATACAGTCAGCTCATATGATGCAGTGAGCTCACGATAAATTAAGTTAAATGAAGTTTATCCCTTTAGTGAATTTTATGAGTTCATGATAATTGAGCAAAACTTTTTATTAAAATATCTGAAATGACTCAAGGAATTTGCGTTAAACGAACTAACACGAACCAAACAAAGTGTTATTTTTCTTGTCTTTGTAATTTCGTGTTGGGCACATATTATAACCATGGCCTGAGCAATAACAACCTTCTCGGAAAAGTTTTTAATTTTAAATAGTTTTTTAGTAATTTCAGTTTCTTGAACTACCCTTCCCGATACATCTTCGTAAATCATTCCTGTTTTAGACAACCTTTGTAAGTGTTTAAAAAAGGATTTCCAAAACTATGTAGCTGCAAAAACTTCCTGTTGTCATTTGAAATCAAAGTATATACCTCAAAATGGATCTCAATACCTACTTAATCCTGCTAAGTTTAATTCTCAGTCAATTGCAATTTCCTTCAAATGAATTTTTCAGACTGTTGCACGTTTAGAGCATGAAGTAAAATTATTATCCATTGAAAGTACTAAATCGTAAAAAAAGATTTTTATGCTTTTCAAAAATAAAGAAAACATTCATTGGGAAACTTTCGCACACGAATAGGCACTCTGCATAAATTTTATGTGGTGTTAGGTTTGCTTAACAACACACGAGACGAGTTCTTTTTTCTCTAAATTGGTGTCGTGCCCCACCAGAAAACTCAACATCGTGAACTAACACCGAAAATAGCGTCACGTTTTCCAAGTTCAATAAAATTTTCCGTTCATTAAACTGGCAATAAATTCTATTCAACATCCCAACTAAAAGTTTCAAGTCAATGAACACACAATTGTGATGAGTCCATCGGAAGAACCAAGTCAATTTCCTTAAAACTAATTGAATTCCACACCTGAGTCTTATCACTTGTCAACTGTACCTTCCTTATAGTACAATTTCTATCATCTGTCCTATAGTGCTGTCATATCGATGACAACGCTAATGTAACAGTCTGTTGAGAACCATTTAAAGTTTGCTATAGAAAATTCCGTTCAGGCAATTGCTCACACTGTGTTAAATTGAAAAGGATTGTCGGTCTATGTGAGAGTATCTATAGCTCAAGCTATGTGATGGCAATATTTCAAAAGGACTTTGAAGGAGTATCTGTCATAGCAGTGGTGTTTGTAATCATGACCAGCAAAAGCCCACAGCCTCGGGCAGCGACCATAAATTTCAAAGAGTCCAGATCAAGGATAAACACTTTCACCTACGCCAACCAAGCACGACAAGCTAGCAACGAGATAAGAACATCATTGTCTCTAAATAATGGGCTGTTTATAATGAAACATAAACTTTACTCTACCCTAGTACGTTTTCTCCCATTGTTGAGCTCATTTGAAAGTGCATTATATTTATAAAGTGCAGTCATTGATATATGTTGTGTGCACAAACAGAGTTGACTTCCAAGTTTCAACTGACTGACAGCTGCAACTGTAATTTTTTTCTTTTTCCTTTTTTTTTTGTATGTTACGTGGGTACTCTTGACTTTAATTAAAAGTAAATTTGTATCATCCGGACATCATTCAGGAAATAATGGATGAAGATTTAAATAACGGAAATGGGGAAGTTTTCTTTTTTTGGTTGAATGTTGAAGTGTTACAAAAAGAAAATTTTTTGGGAGAATCTGTCTTGGATGTTCTTTTCGTCACCACTCAGATAGGATTAAGGACTTAATGGAAGTAACATCAAGTGGATTAGGCTGTATAATAGTATTTGGGTAGCCACTGAAGAAATAGGAATAATTTAGATGTAGTTGAGAAGACCGACGGAGAAATAGGTTGGCAATTTGGAGAGAGATAAATTGTGTATAGCAGCTATCGGATAGAATCAAATGAAAATTTAACACAATCAAAACTCAAACTTCATTAGGAATAAATTGAAATCACCCTTAAAGCCTCACGTAGTACAACTCTGTGGGTGCTGAATGTTGATAATACTCTTTTATTGGAGAGTTCGACTTTAAAAACAGTCATTTTATGTGAAAATGTAAATGTCGTCCTATTTTGACATTAAATGTAAACTCAGGAGTAATTCCATAGTGAGCAGTGAGCATATGGGAAATTGTTAGTTGGTGTCATCCGTATACTTTCATTGTATAATTGAAGTCACTTTCCAAGTCACTTTTTACAAATATATATTTCATCGTTATATTCCCATGGGAACGCGAACAATAACATACACGGTGGGCTCACATGTCGGCCTTAGTACGCCAAGAGATAAAATGGCTCTTGATTGAAGACTTAATGTGTATCTATTAAATTCAATTGCTCTACTACACAATTTATTTTTTATTTGTGATTATTGGTACTATTTATAAGCAAACCCTTACAATCATGCTGAAAACTTTTTTTGAGATAGCATTTAATTATTACATTACGGTGGTAGAGAATAAGCAAAAAGCGAGTCCTCCAATTCTGTATACCTGTCAGTCTATCTGTCTGTATGACCATATATTAATATACAACCTGAATCGCTTGACGAATTTTCTTCAAAATCTATTATTACAAGCTGTGGGGCACCCTAGAGAGGAATTTTGGAGAATTTAGTTTTTATTTCTTCAATTAACGGTGCTTAACAACAAAACAAAAATTTTATGTGAGAGACTAGATTCTGGTCGTTGGTCGTTGATCTTCATTCGTTGGTCGTTGGTCGTTGGTCGTTGGTCGTTGGTCGTTGGTCGTTGGTCGTTGGTCGTTGGTCGTTGGTTGTTGGTCGTTGGTCGTTGGTCGTTGGTCGTTGGTCGTTGGTAATTGGTTACTGCTCATTATTCACTTCTTGTTGATAGTTCGTGATTAGTTGGTAGCCATTGTTTCGTATCACATTAATAGCACCAAGAAAACTATGTTAAGCGATTGTTGAAAGGTATCAAAAAGAAGGTTTTTAAAAATTGACTTCTCTTATAGCACTTGCAGTATATCTACTGCCTTGGCAAAAATGTTAGACACCGCTAAAGATCTTTCTTAGCTTATAAATTTGTGAATAAAATGTCGAAGCTAGTGTTTGCTTACTTCTCTAAAGCTTATGTTAAATTCATTGAAACATAAGAAACAGAAAAGCTCAATCGACAGAGACAAAATCAGCAAAATCAGGGCCTCTCACTTCAACGGAATAGCCTCTGAAATTTTTGATTAATTTAAGTTTATCTCTTTTCAGTATGCGAAAAAGCGTCGCAGCATCGAAAACAGCTTGTAAAATGCTGTAGGAAAGTTTTGTGACTTTTTCTTTAAACATAATATTCGATGTTGTAGGCGTGATATTTCAAAGTATCTCAGTGCAGACTTTCTATCAGCTGACAGTTTTGCGGACTTTTTAAACGGAAGATGTTTGTGTGCCCGTACTGAAACGAAAAGAAACTGAAACAAAGACGTGAAGAAAGGAATGTTTTTCGGTTTTATTTTAACTTTAGAAAAAATTCATCACTAAAGACTCTTGAAAATTATTAATGAATAATGATAAAGTGGTAAATATTTTTTTTAATTTTTTGTTTTAGGAAACTGGTTTTTAAAAATGATGCCAGTACCTACTACACACATTTTCAAAACTTAGTTAACCCCCATTTACTTGATCAATTGAAATTTTCATTGTGATTTTTTAGTAGAAAATAGGACAATTTTAAGCCATTAACTTTTCAACTGTTATTGAGTAGTAATCTTAAACTCTGTGGTATTCATAAAAGTCTTTCTTTATCTATCAATAGAGACAAATTAAATCTTTACGGTAAAGATTACTTCAATTAATTTGATGAAAAAAAATATATATATTCTCGCTATTTTTTCGGATTCTGAATTCACCAAATTGTGTTCATCACAGCATAGGGTGATATCTTTTTGCTTATTTAGTTCAAAAACTAATTAAGAAGACCAATGGCCTCATAAGTTTCGTATCATGTATTAGGTATAATAACGAAACACATTTACCATCCCATCCCACACTCATGAGCCATGAATCATGATATAATCGATGAAGTTTGGATGACCTCAATATGTTTCCTCTTGACAGAATGCATCAAACTTTGAAAGCAGTACATATTTAAGAACAAAGACACCACTTTGTCAACGTCATCTCCCAATATCCACCAAATACTCTACTCACGATGGCATTTTTTGTGTACCTAATCCTAGAAAATTTGAGGTGGGTGTCACATCCACCTTTTCTACTCCTACCAATATGGTTCACTTAATGATTGATTGATGTTATTGTAGCTGTTACAAGGAATATAAATTAAAGTGTCATCGCCGAGAAACTGTTTATGCTTAGGTGTTTTTCTTTTCGGTTGCTAAATAAATGGCGAAATTTTCTTTCACCATGAGAATTCTATTGTGAAGTTCGTGGAAACACAATTTAAACAACTGAAAAGCTACGACAACTAATGAACAATTATGACTTAAGTGGCATTTACTATGAGTTGGGGAATAGTAATAGAAAGTTAAGAGAACGAGGGAATATAATGTCCTTGGCGTGACAGCATTTTTCAATGGATTTTCATTGCCTTTCAAGTGCACGGACCTCAATTTTCAGCGAAATGTTATTGCGTGGCAATAAATTGTTCTTAGGTAATTGAAAATAAAAGTTTGAAAGAACGCAGGCAAAAGCAAAAGGGCCTGCTATGCTCATGAACTTGGTCAGTGGCCAGTCCAGTCAGGTTATAGCAAAATGTGCACGAATCCAAATGTCCTTGGAATGCTTTTGGAAAGTTTGTGTTTCACTTGTTTTCGCTTACACTTTGAACGTTGGGAAACCTATACATTAATTGGTTCTATTCGAGTGTGCAATCGAAGTGAAATGAAGTTCATAGTTTTATTGAATGTTTTTCTTTTGTGTGTTATGCCATGAAGTCATTTTTACTTGCGATTATAGGTACTATAAGGCAAGTCTTGCAATCGTGCAGAAAAAAAAATTTGAGATAACAATTAAAAATGACATTACGATGATAGAGAATACGAAAAAAGTGGGTCCTGCAATTCTGTCTGTCTGTCTGTGTGTCTGTCTGTCTGTCTGTCTGTCTGTCTGTCTGTCTGTCTGTCTGTCTGTCCGTATATGGATCTACAGCCTGAACCGCTTGACCGATTTTCTTCAAAATTTGCAGTTATGGTCTCTGGAATAGCCTACAGAGGGGTTTTTGGAATTGGGTTTCTAGGTCTTGAAATAACGGTACCTGCCATACAACCGATATGACAATACCTATTTTTCTCGAAAACGGCTCTAACGATTTTGATAAAATTTTAATTGAAGTATTATTTTTTAATAACTGTTCTAATGATGTAAAAATTTTTTTTGGAGAAAGCCTAAAGACGGTACCCCCATAGTACCGTTTTTTTCAAAACCGACTTTCTCGGTAATGGCTAACACGATTTTGACAAAATTTCATATTTAAGAAGTCCTAAGTTGTTTAAGAAAGATTGCTTATCTATATTTGAAAAATTTAGTTTTTTCGAATTTTCATTAATTTTTTTAAAAAAAATTTGTTTTTCCGAATATTTTCAAAACGATATATTTGATTTATTTCAAATTTTTTGTCAATACATCTTTTAGCAAGATCTTAAAACTTGTGTACTTGAATTTTGAAAACCTCCTTTTTTAAAAAAATTAAAAATAAAAAACCAGTTTTTTAAAAAATGGCTCTAACGATTTTGATTAAATTTTAAGGGTTTATATGTATAAGCAATTGCAAAAAAATGGCGTTTTTAGATTTTCGCTTGAAACTTTTGGAATATTTAATTTAATTTTTTTCAATACTTTTCGTGATTTAATTCAATTTTCTCAATTAATGTGTAGTTGGCAACCCTGTTAAACCAAATATATTAAGAACGAATACAAAAACCTTTTGCTCAGTCTTAAGATTTTGGTATTTTACTTAGCAAACGATCGCAAGTTCGTGCGACCCAGTCGTGCCCATTTTTACTTGCGATTATAGGTACTATAAGGCAAGTCTTGCAATCGTGCAGAAAAAAAAATTTGAGATAACAATTAAAAATGACATTACGATGATAGAGAATACGAAAAAAGTGGGTCCTGCAATTCTGTCTGTCTGTCTGTGTGTCTGTCTGTCTGTCTGTCTGTCTGTCTGTCTGTCTGTCTGTCTGTCTGTCCGTATATGGATCTACAGCCTGAACCGCTTGACCGATTTTCTTCAAAATTTGCAGTTATGGTCTCTGGAATAGCCTACAGAGG
The DNA here is from genome assembly GCA_949752695.1 of Melanostoma scalare. Classification (NCBI taxonomy): domain Eukaryota; kingdom Metazoa; phylum Arthropoda; class Insecta; order Diptera; family Syrphidae; genus Melanostoma; species Melanostoma scalare. The sequence continues at coordinate 34,512,894 of OX456985.1, read as the reverse complement.
GGTTTTTGGAATTGGGTTTCTAGGTCTTGAAATAACGGTACCTGCCATACAACCGATATGACAATACCTATTTTTCTCGAAAACGGCTCTAACGATTTTGATAAAATTTTAATTGAAGTATTATTTTTTAATAACTGTTCTAATGATGTAAAAATTTTTTTTGGAGAAAGCCTAAAGACGGTACCCCCATAGTACCGTTTTTTTCAAAACCGACTTTCTCGGTAATGGCTAACACGATTTTGACAAAATTTCATATTTAAGAAGTCCTAAGTTGTTTAAGAAAGATTGCTTATCTATATTTGAAAAATTTAGTTTTTTCGAATTTTCATTAATTTTTTTAAAAAAAATTTGTTTTTCCGAATATTTTCAAAACGATATATTTGATTTATTTCAAATTTTTTGTCAATACATCTTTTAGCAAGATCTTAAAACTTGTGTACTTGAATTTTGAAAACCTCCTTTTTTAAAAAAATTAAAAATAAAAAACCAGTTTTTTAAAAAATGGCTCTAACGATTTTGATTAAATTTTAAGGGTTTATATGTATAAGCAATTGCAAAAAAATGGCGTTTTTAGATTTTCGCTTGAAACTTTTGGAATATTTAATTTAATTTTTTTCAATACTTTTCGTGATTTAATTCAATTTTCTCAATTAATGTGTAGTTGGCAACCCTGTTAAACCAAATATATTAAGAACGAATACAAAAACCTTTTGCTCAGTCTTAAGATTTTGGTATTTTACTTAGCAAACGATCGCAAGTTCGTGCGACCCAGTCGTGCCCATTTTTACTTGCGATTATAGGTACTATAAGGCAAGTCTTGCAATCGTGCAGAAAAAAAAATTTGAGATAACAATTAAAAATGACATTACGATGATAGAGAATACGAAAAAAGTGGGTCCTGCAATTCTGTCTGTCTGTCTGTGTGTCTGTCTGTCTGTCTGTCTGTCTGTCTGTCTGTCTGTCTGTCTGTCTGTCCGTATATGGATCTACAGCCTGAACCGCTTGACCGATTTTCTTCAAAATTTGCAGTTATGGTCTCTGGAATAGCCTACAGAGGGGTTTTTGGAATTGGGTTTCTAGGTCTTGAAATAACGGTACCTGCCATACAACCGATATGACAATACCTATTTTTCTCGAAAACGGCTCTAACGATTTTGATAAAATTTTAATTGAAGTATTATTTTTTAATAACTGTTCTAATGATGTAAAAATTTTTTTTGGAGAAAGCCTAAAGACGGTACCCCCATAGTACCGTTTTTTTCAAAACCGACTTTCTCGGTAATGGCTAACACGATTTTGACAAAATTTCATATTTAAGAAGTCCTAAGTTGTTTAAGAAAGATTGCTTATCTATATTTGAAAAATTTAGTTTTTTCGAATTTTCATTAATTTTTTTAAAAAAAATTTGTTTTTCCGAATATTTTCAAAACGATATATTTGATTTATTTCAAATTTTTTGTCAATACATCTTTTAGCAAGATCTTAAAACTTGTGTACTTGAATTTTGAAAACCTCCTTTTTTAAAAAAATTAAAAATAAAAAACCAGTTTTTTAAAAAATGGCTCTAACGATTTTGATTAAATTTTAAGGGTTTATATGTATAAGCAATTGCAAAAAAATGGCGTTTTTAGATTTTCGCTTGAAACTTTTGGAATATTTAATTTAATTTTTTTCAATACTTTTCGTGATTTAATTCAATTTTCTCAATTAATGTGTAGTTGGCAACCCTGTTAAACCAAATATATTAAGAACGAATACAAAAACCTTTTGCTCAGTCTTAAGATTTTGGTATTTTACTTAGCAAACGATCGCAAGTTCGTGCGACCCAGTCGTGCCCATTTTTATTTCTGGTTTTAGCAACAACTTCTTAATACTGATTCTCAACTCTCACAACATGAGATTGTGTTATAATTTTTTTTAAATGATTTTACTTTCGTTCTTGAGGAAAATTAATCTTCAATCAATAGATTGCAGTATTTTTGGGCTTAAAAGGGCGTAACGACGAAAGAACATAAACAATTTTGTATTCCGGATAAGTGGGGTCTTTGTTCACAATTCGTACTATCTTAGAATGGTAAGGTGCTCATGATAAATTTCCCTTAGCAACCTGAAACGAATACATTGTTGGTAAAAAAAACCTGTTAAAAAGTCTTCAGTCACGTATTCTGGAGCAAATCTCCTTATCTGAGATTCATGAAAATGTATCTCTTTACCTGAGATACATGAAAATGTTACATGAGAATGTTTTAAATAAAAATATATTTTCTTCTACATTCGCTCATACCAAAAAACATTTGGTTCTTGTATCCCCTCCCCAAATAAAAGTCATGTGTTATCGTATGACTTGTATATATCTATCTACATACATACATATCATTTTGAGGGATTTATTTCTAATCCTCCGACAAAAGTTATTACTGTTGATCTTCGCAAAATGATTGATTCAGTTTTTTTTTGAATTTTTTGTGTGTGGAGTGTTAAATCATACCCCTGTTGGTTGAACTTGGTTTTTTTACGCTTGAAAAACGTTGAGAAATACTGAAGTCTTTTTTCTAATAGAACAACTGCGTAGTCCGAACGCAGCTCTTTTTGAAAATAAACTCTGGCCGCTATGACCCCACTGCGTCTGCTGCATTCAAGTATATACAAAAAGTGAGTGAAACTGGCATGCTAGTAGACAACACTAATGGTCCTCGCACAGAAAAGAATATCGCTGCTCCAATCGACAGTGTGAGATTTAATCCAACAACATCAACTAGCCATCGATCTCAGCGGTGAGGGTTGCGAAGCCATTTTAAACTTTTTTGGTTTTTGCTAAATTATCTAAAAAGCCAAACAAATAAAATGACATTGATTTCAATAACCCTTCACTGATATGGAAAAACGTAAAATTACTTTTACTATCAATCATAGATCTTAGCTTTCGTTTGACATTAGGTTTATTCCTTGAAGCCCTGGGTTCGCCTTGTGGTCGCCACAAAGCGTTTTTTGAAAAACTCCAACTCGTCCTGAATGTTGAAGAGTGCTATTTGAACCCTGGGTTTGCCAATTCCTCGCGAAAAGCGATACCCGTGGAAAACACTTTTGGTTTCTGATAAGATTGGAACCACAGGCAGATATGATGACTACTTAGCTACGAGCACCACAACGAACGAACCTTTACAGTACCTAAACCTTTATAAGATTGAATGAATTAAGTTGTGATAAGACTGATACACTTTTTTCGTCCTATAGAGGCTACGCGTGGGTCACCAATGCTGACTCACGGCACCACAGAATTTTCATTATTTTCTTTAAGAGGAGGGGAGAGTAGTGGTAGGGTAAATTCGAAATTTAAATTTAAGAAACCACATAAAATAAACTCCTCGAATTTGGTACCTATTTCAACTAACAACTTTGAGAATGAGAAAGTAACGACCGAAAAACGTGCTCTTAAAAATTAAGCTGCCAACTCCTATAGATACTCTCTTAACTCAAGTCACGTCAAGCTTTGAATGTTGGATCTACTTTTAGCCATGACCTCAGTCATGGCGGAAAAAATGTATCGGAAGTGGCCTGTTGTAAAAGCCTTGTAAACGGAATCTCTTAATAATAACATCAGTTGAGAGACCATAGCAAAAGAGTTTTTTTTTTGTGGTTATGACATAGGTTTGAGTAACTGCAATGGGTGTGGTACCCGTGGCGTGATGGTTGTGGTTAACATGTCTGCCTGTAATCCCAGAGGTTCGTGGTTCGAATCTGAACAGAGGCGAAAATGTTTTTCCACGCGGGTCCCCTTCCGCGAGGAATTGGCAAGCCATCCGATAGTAAGTTCATAGTCATGGAAAGCGCTTTCTCGATTAGCCGTTCTCGATTGTAGGTCCTCTCCATTGCCTCACAAGGCTTTGTTGTGAAAAATGGGCTAAAGCATGGGGCTCCTCACTCTGTTGCGCCACCCTACGTATTTACTTATTTTATTTATTTATTTTTCTGTAATGGGTAAGAAATTGCACAGAAAATAAAAATTCCAAGCTCACATGATTAGCTAAAAAAATTCGAAATATTTTTTCATTTACTCGAGTACACTTTCGCAAATTCTAACTAAACCGAAAAACAAAATCTTTTTCCATTAGAAGAGTCCTTCTCGTTTTTCTTAGCAAAAAATTATCAGTACGGTACTTGGTACTTATAGCCTAGTGCATTGGTATCCTCTTCACTAAATTTGTGAATGTTTTGCAAGCCATACAAACATATACGCGAAAGGTTGTCTTAGTTGGCAGCAATTTCCATATCACTAGCAGGACTTCCCAATTCTAAGGAAAAATCTTTGTTATTTTTGAGGAATTCAATCCTGGAACGAAATTCCTCTTTTCTTATCTGCTTACATGGAAACGCGAAACCAGCAAACAGGTAAGCAATAGCCAGCCCTTTCATTCAACCAACTGAAAGAAAATTAAATGCGAAGGCCTATTACATTTTGGCCACTTAATGTGGTTTTGATGTTAGGAAACCAAAGAAATAGATTTTCATCGTCATTGTAATAAAAATCCTTTGAAACAAATAACAAACCTACAATAAATTGATAGTCAGTTACGTAATATTCCTATTCTGCTCCTATCCACACCTCCAAAAGTCCAGCATTTCAATTCGCTTGTCCAGTATTATTTTTAGCAAAAGAAGGGAGAAGAATTGTCTGGGCTTCTTGTTTCCTTCCCGTTATGGAATACTTCATTATTGTATTTATTCGCACTTCCATTTTCACTCTTATGGTGTCAAATAGCTTGTTGATGGCTTTTCGTGTCTCAGATTACCGCTAGGCATGTGGTCACATGGCATATGTGTGTGAAATAAAGTCATTCCTAAAAAACGATGACGATACACATTGCATGAGAGATCAATTTTATTATTCGCAAGCAATTTATTACTGTCCTGCAGACTGTTTCTAATATCACATGGCATTCTTTAGGAATACGCACGTATTGATTTTTTGAAATTGTTTTTCTTTTTTCCCATTTTTGGATTAGCCGTTTTGTGGTTTATGTTATTGTCTTCCTTTTCTATGTATCTTCGTAGACCAAGTCAACGGAGGTCAACAAAGTCAGTTTGATGTAATGAAATGGGAGTAATTGAGCGTGTTCTATGAACTTTTATAGAATCAAGTTAATAGACGCCAAGGAAAGGAAAAAAATGTTTCCTGTTTCTTAAAACATTTAGTGAGTAGGTATACTCGTATTCAATAAGTCCTGAACATCCGCGTCGCAAATGATCGTTAAACTACCCATAAAAGAAGGTCACCTTAGTCGTAAAAAAACCCAAAAAGCTGGCGGAGTCATAAAGAGCTTCCACTAACCACATTCAACCAAACACACTGGAGGAAAAAAAAAGATTACTTTTCGAACACTTTCAGTACGTACGTAGACGTCATAGTAGGCGTACTCCATAATCGAGTGCATCCTTGTAGAAACAACGTCTATCGATATTTGATATCAAACTTTTCAGAAGCATGTTTGACTTCCCCACACCAAGTCATAGCACATGCAATGTGTTACAATTTTTTTTCTTCCGACAACTCTAAACGCCAAGAGCAGTTTTAATATTTAAAATAAAAAAAAGTATTGGAACTTTTCCAATTTTCTTTCTGCTGTCATCGACAGACCCGATAGAAGAGAGACTTTCTACTTAAAAAAATGTTTCCTCAAAATCTTAAAATGGAAGTTATTTCTTGTGTGCGCGATATCATTATTGTTCTTAAACCATAAATTTCAAATGCATTCAACTTACAACAATTTCTAACACATAACCAACAATCTATTTACGAGTGTCCTTGTGGGTGAACGATGGTGTCCGATGGCATAAATTAATTAGATAAAGGAGCAGTGAAAACGGAGAACATCAGCCGCTCCACCGGACATGCAGAAAACGGAAAAAATGAATTGAATGAAGTCAAAACCACGTTAATTTATTCTTGCAAAGGGCACAGAGTGTAGAAACTTTTTTCTTCATCATGTAACTTGCCATGGCGGAAAAGAGGAATTCGCATGCAAATTCATTCAGAATGAGTTTTAGGTACATTTATTTCCAATCTCTCACACCATTAAGTAATTAGGGCTCGAGAAGTAGGTACTTTTAAGTTCTTTTTAATCGCTGTGCTTTTGGCCTTGTCTTTGAAAAAAAAAAAATTTAAAAGACATTGCGCTAAAGAATTATTTTATCCTTCGAGTGGCAGGGGCAGCAGCATTCATAAATGGCGCGGTTGACCTTGATGAGAGTTTTATGTTTTTTTTTTTGACAACACTTGAGTAATTCGTTTTTATTAACTTTCAGCTAACCTCCAACTAATAAGAGTATAAAATGATATGCAAAACAGTTTTGTTTTCAAGATTACATTGGGTGGAAACATTCAAAAGGGACCAAGAATACAATGTCCACAGAAAACTGATATAATCTTTCACCTGAAGGCAGTCAAAGTTTAATATGGGTGGTCTTAAAGGCCAAAGTCAACAATGTGTTTAAGGTGCTCTTTTCACTAAAGAGACCCGAAAACCAAAGCGAGTTGGTCTATATTACAACCGTAACCATGTTTTATGTCAATAAAATTATGGAAAATATGGACATAGGACTAGTGAAGGTGATAATGCCTTAAGTGGTTGTTGTGCTTCATAGCAGTACTTTTAACCACACATATACATAGTTACTGCTGAGTACTCGCTTTGCAGAAACTTATAAAAGCAAGGATAAGATGAAATAGATTAAGATTAAATTTGTAAGACAGGCTTATGAAGTTTTGGCGCGTGCCGTAGTGGCTAAAGTGATACAAATTTATACGAAAAAAAAAACTAAAATGGAAAACAAATTTAAAGTAAGGCCAAAAAAGCAATGCGTACGGTGGGACTATGTTCGTTTCCGTTGTAGCAGAAGGAATTTATTGATAAAGCTACAGCAAATGAAAAAAAGAGAATATCTGCTGAACAAATTATTGTTTTTTGTAGAAGAGAACGGATGTCCTACGTGCCCTGCTACAGCTTATAGAGAAGATTATTTCCGAGAATAATTTATTTATTTATTTATTTACTATCAATAACATATTAAAATACATTAAAAGTAAATATTGTACAAGAGCACTAGCAGCGTACACTATCGGTTCTTTTTGAGAAAGAATTCTAATTTTTCTTAGAGCGAATACCACTTACAAAAATTATTTCATCCCAATTTGGGTCTTAATTTTTTGAAATGAATTATAATTAATCAGCCATTTCGTTTACACCACATATTTTCCCTTTGGCTACTACGTTACTAAGCCAACATCACTTTAAGTCAAATATTTTGACTATACGATTTATGTTTGACTAATGTAAAATTACTGCGAAGAAGCTTCACGATTTCGTTATGTTGTACATGTTACTTGCCAAATTTTCTCTGTAATTAATGACTTAAGAATGACATTACGTTATACATACATTACTTCTTATATAACACATTTTCGCTAAGATCTTTTATTTTCAGTCGCCAAAGTCTTCAAAGAGACCACTCATGTTCTGATAAATCGATTGTTTTATTGATGCAAATTTGTTTTTCATATTTAAAATTTAAGTTCGAGCTTTTCACAAATCAGTATTTAAATACATGTATGTTTGTGTTTTGCCTACATTGAGCTATAGAAAAGAGTTGAAATGCGTTAGTAGGGCTCCTATTTATTAAAATCATTGACTTATTAAACATGGACTGATAGGACCCAACTTCACGATGGTTCCACTTATTCTAAGCAATACTAGCGAGCATCATTTCAGCGGAAAACTAGCGAAATATTTTTGACACTGCTAAATAATCACGCTAGCTAAATCACAGCAGATGTCGTTAGTGTTTTAGTTAAGAGTAAGATATTGGCTAGTGTAACCAAAAATAAGTGCAATCATAATTATCCAACTTTTGTATAGAGAATTAATGCAACTAGCAGTCCATGTATCATAAGTCAATACAATGCTTCAATCACATTGATCTATTACGCCAGTTTCACAAAGAAAAATCTCACTGAGCGCTCAATGTCACTTTGACGGAGCGCAAACAGTTTTGTGGAACATACCTCTCAGCTCAACTGTGTCCTTGTTTTCAAATTTTTACTCATCATCATCAGAATGTACATCGAAAATTCGCTGATGCTGAAAAAATAACCGAGTCTATAGTAGAAAAAATTGAATTTTCCAGGATTGTGCATCGTCAAAAACACCGACAAAATTACCAAAGCAGCTCAGCAGAAGATTATTATCGTATATCAATATTCATACTTTTCCTGGATCACTTCATATCATCCATATCTGACAGATTTGCGAAACACAAAAAAATTTTGTCAATAATCGGAAATACCATCCCTGAAAAATTGGTTAGGAAAGACGTTGAGAATATTGATGAAACCGTGGAAGTAATAATGAATCAATGGCCAAAAGCGACTGAGGCAGCTGCTTCAACCGTAATAAATGAAGTGTTATTTTGGAGACAACGTTGGGTTGGGCCAGAAACTCAACCAAAGACATTAAATCATTCATTAAATCTTTGTAACGATGCACTTTTTCCAAACATTTTGAAGTTTTTGAAAATAGGTGCAACATTGGCTGCGACCATTGCTAGCAGCGAGCGTAGTTTTTCCACGTTGAGGCGTCTAAAATATTGGATTAGGAATTCTACAGGCCAAGATAGGCTGAATGGGCTTGCTCTTATGAGCATTAACAGGCACATTGACATTAAGGTGGAAGAAGTTATCGAATGATTTGCGCAAAGCAGAGAAGAATTGATTTATAATTTCGTGTACTTTCATATGTTCTTATTTTCTGCACTTTATTATTGTATATCAATAAATTGGAAAAAACCTAATCAATACAATTGAACAACGACTTTTACTTGTGCATGTTAAATGACGGTGAAGTAAGGTTAGCTCACATGATTACGTAACGCGGTGAATACGCTTTTTCCTCTTTTTAGTAATGCCTTTAATTTTAATACGACAAGTTATTAAGTTACGCTAGGTTTCATGGCAACGGTAAAATCTTATAAAATAAAGTCACTAAAATAAAAGTAGAATGGCTATTTTATATAACTGAATCAAGGTGGACCAGGGTCTAGTGCATGCGTCTCTCAACCCTTTCAATATGGCCTTAATTTCAGTGTGAGAAATGTCGATACCGAACAGCTAAGTGAGACAGTTCTTTCCATGGCAGTATTAGCGTTAGAGCGCTTATTGTTCACTCATTTAATTGTTACGAATATCTTCGACCTCACACGTAAAAGCCTGACTATCTAAACATTTCCCCACCGAAACAAAAAATTTCATATGCGGCTTTACTGACTTGTGACCCAATAACTTTTTATCAAGTCTTGTGTTCAAACTTATAACATAAAGTTTAAAGAAAAAGCTTCAAGCATTAAAAATATTTCAACTAAGGCCATCCATTAATTGTTCAAGACGTTAGTATTTTTTCTTCGGGAGCTTCGAATGTACTTTCAAAAATATATCAACTGAAGAACAGATGCATTTCTTTATAGAATAGAAACTTTGTTCACTGAAGTAGAACTCTAATCGCAAAAAAACTTCATTGTATTCCTGTTCAATCAAAAATATGTATGAATTTTGTTTTCTGAAAAAAAAATAGTACGCATACGCCAGAGTACAAAAGCAAAGAAATGCTATTATATTCCATCAGTTTCTTTTCATGAACTTTGATGGAGCCCCACCGCTTTTGTATCGCAAAAAGGAAGTGAATTTTCCTTTTTTTGAAATGTTCATTTCAAAACTCCACTACAAAAGTAATCACTGAAATCATTTCGCTAATGCAACGAATAATTTAAATTAGTGAAATTGTTGTCAACGTAGTGCATCTTTCATTCAAAACTAAATTTCGAATATTCAGTGCTTATTACTGACGTAGTTAATGCTTCAAGCAATTAATTTAAGGTGTCTTATTTCTTATTCAAAAAAGAAAAGTAAATTTACATCAAGAAAGTTTCTTGCAGCAAAGCAGACGCAGGTCCCTTTTCGGTTGTTTGCATTTTAATTTTAATTAAAACAAGAACCTCACTTCTACTAACATCCTGCCAAAGGTCATCCTTTCCTAATTTAATGTATATTTTCTCAAAATATTCTATGTAAGGAAACAAATAGTGTGATAGGGTTTTGACACCCCATATCCCAGAACAACTTTTTTGAATTACAAGTTAATTAATTAACTTTATTTTATTGTGATGAGTTCGGTGACAGCTTTGCAGTCTTTTTAAACGATTAACAAGGCTAGAAAATGAGACTGCTGCGTATATGAGCTCAAGGTTTGTATACCGTAGGATCCAAAATTCTTTCTCCCTGACATCGCATCTCGCATAAAGCTGCGTTTAAAATGTTTAAAATAAAAACATTAAGCCTTGCCTTACCCTTCTCTATGTGTAAATAAGAAATAAATGTGGTGGTACAATAGAACCGGGAGACCTTTTGAGTTTTAATGGTATAAAACTATCGGAGATATTTCTAAAATTTTCTCTAAAGAGATTTTCGGGATCTTAGCCTCAGCGATATTATTTCCTTTAAGATCGTTATGGCCTGGAATCCAAACAAAGCTCTATGAGTTCAATTTTATAACTACATTCAAAGAGATTTTGTGATCTCTTGCCGACTAAAATTCTGACACCATCATATATCATCGAACGCAAATTTCAAGACTGAGTGGTGAATGATGTTTGTCAATTTTTGCTCGGAAATTTCATACATTGTTGCCGCCTTGTTGCAAATAGAATAAGTTTGCTTCGTTATATATAAAAAAAGAGATCTACAGCCACTATACGAAGTCTTCCGAACTTTTCTCAAAGATCTTTTGAATTGCATTTGTTCCATTATTCCCAAGAAACCGACTTAAAGACGCTTTTTTAAAATTACATACACAAAACAAAGGTTTACAATACACAAAAGACGCGGTTAGAAAAATATTTTCTGTAATTCTCAATGCTAGGCTAACAAAGTGGATAGAGCATACTAGCCGCTTAGGTCCATTCCAAGCTGGTTTTCGACCATTAGCTTCAACTATGGACCATATGATTGCCATCTCCAGCATTGCAAGAAAATATATAAAAAAGGATGAAGAAGCTTTACGGAAGCTTTGTTGACTTTAAAGCTACCTTTGACAATGGCAATAGGCAAGCCGTAATCTACAAAAAAATCAAAAAAATTTTGGTTTATCAAAAAAATCTCTTTTGATTTATTCGATGTATACTCAGTCCGTTACTCTTTGCTCTTTTCATAGACGAAATCTGTGACGTCCTTCTTTTGTGCTCTTTGCTAACACCATGATTAAAGTTCTGTAATATGCCGACGACTTGGTTATGTTTGCAGTCAGCCCTTTTCCGCTCCAGTTGCAAATAAACAGACTCAGTTCCTTTTGTGAGACTTGGGACTTGCACATTAATACTGAAAAATCTAAAATCATGATTTTTTAAGCGAGAAGTACTAGAAAACTTCCAGAAGAAATTTGGCCTTTAATTGAGTATTTAAAAGTAGTTTAAGTATTTAGGAGTTCTATTTATTTACAATTGAAACTTTGCTAAACACTGTATTGAGAAAAGCAGTCGAGCCAAATTAGTGCTAAATATGATATAAACAAAGTTTTTTTCAGACCGAAACATCGATATGACGGCAAAATACTAACAGCCTTATTTATTAGATTTCACTAATACTCGGTTCAACCTGGTATTAGTTAATACTAGTATTAGCACTTAATACTCCCTTACGCCAGGTCGAGCAAATCCTTATTTATAAAACATTTTCCAACCCGTATTAGTTAATACTTGCTTATGTCAAATTTTTCATCAAAAAAATGACCCATCTATAGCTCTGGTTACTATAAACGTCAACAAATCCCATTGTGCACGTTCAATGCATCAAGTTTTTTCAGATAATCTAACTTCTTTCGGGCTCTGATTGGCAAGAGTTTTAGTTCTTCTTTTGATGCGTGACTTTTGACCAATCAGAGGCCAAAAAATTTAGATTATCTGAAAAACTTAATTGCGTTGAATCCGAGCATTATGATTGTTTTTTTTTGTGGTTGGCGGAAATTTTTCCAAAATGGATATTAAACGAAACAAAACAAGAAATATTAGTTTTCATTTATTAATTTATTTATCTCGTAGTTAAGGCGGAAAAAGAATTAAAACTATTCACAAAACCAAAATAATTTTCCACTTTTCCTCCAAAAATTTGAACAAAATGACATTTAGACCTTAATACGACCTTAATCCTCCGATAATACTCCTATGAACCAGTATTAGCTTAATCCGCCGCTAATACTGGTGTATTTTTTTTTATAAATAAGGTTTGGAGTATTAGAGGAGTATTAAGTTCGTAGTAACCTTAATCCGCCGATAATACGGGTTTATAAATAAGGCTGTAAGTCTTTAGTGCAACGGTTAATATATGTATGTGTTATGATTTGAAAGTTTTTGGTTACATATGCCTTAAAGCTTTTTTTTAAGCGCTTGTTTCGATTTCCAAACTCAACACCCTCCAAATTATGCAATTTAAGTAGAATCAGGTATAGCTCCTGTATACATACAAAATCTCAAGTTCAAAGACTTTATTGCTAAAGTAATGAAACGAATTGACACATGTCTTCAGAAGATAATTTTGAAAAAAAATTGCTACACACCATCGTCTTCCCCTTCAAGGAGTGGAATCAGCTATCCATTTCTCACAACTCCACTTTACATTTTTCAGAATATTATGTTGATGATTGCCAAGCTCAGTTTGCAGATGTTATCGCGAAAGTTGACTAAAATCTTTTTACAAGAAATCTTTCAGAGCGAGTTCGACCGCATCCAGAGATATATGTATATAGGCAGTTAAATCATCAATTGTCAGAATGAGATGAGTCGGTTCGTTAAAATTGTCTCTCTTCTGAATTGAGATGTCCTAAGAACTGGGAGTCTCACAATTCTAAAATCGCCAAAGTCACCAACGATTTCCACATCAAAATCGGTATAAGCGTATTTTACTACACACTCAATCTCATTCATTTAGAAATGACAATTTGGATTTGAATAACAACTTTGTGATAACATACTGTGAACCTAAACTGTGTGGACAAACAGAAAAAAATCATGTTAATGGGATTGTGAATAGTAACAACGATAAACAGAGATTGAAGTCAAGTGATACAAGAAATTATTATGACAAAAACATAAAATTAGTCTAATGTCTTTATTTCTGCACGCCATTTTTCATAAGCCAACTTACCAACCAAAAATCGTTTGCAAAGCTCATAAACATTGCAAGTTTCGTGATAACAGACAAATATTTTGACGATCTCATTAGTGAGTGTCGTTTGCCAGAACTTTTTGATGAATAGATATCAATTTGTTCGTTCTGGTTATGCTATCAACGCAAATTGATTCATGCCTGTAATGAAACTAGACAAGATATTAAAGGCGTTTGCATAAATTTGATGAGGTCTGTGTTAGATGGGGCGGGAAATGTTTCCTGTATAAATTTATTGAATTAATAAATAATCTTCTCGCACGTGTGTGGTTGGTATTTGCTGTGCAAATTGCATTTGAAGCCATGCTTGTGGTTGTTGGTTGCGTATTGTATTTGAAGAGCTTAAAGACGTGAGAGAACTTTGTGCACAGAGTTCGATTTGAACATTTAGATGACAAATATTACTTAATGGTGCATTTTGATGAGTACTAAAAGAATTGAAATCACTTCGTGGAGTTGTGTTATTGAAGGCTTAGTTAGTAAGACTTGCTTAGGTAGACCTGAAAAGCTTGTTAAAAGCTTATTAATGCTTAAAAAGAAACAATTAGAGCATCTTCTGAGAAGCTTATCATTTCGAAATGATCGTCAGTCACTTAGCTTGACAACATACATACTTAGGTTGACGCAACAGAGCAGGAAGCCTCGGGACCTAGCGCATTTCTTTCAACCATGACATGTGAAGGAATGGATGGCACCTAAAATTTTCTGCCGGTTCCCAGCGACTCAATGTCTCATTAAGCACTCATTTAAACACTTTTCATGGCAATGAATCTGCTATCGGAGAACTTGTCGTTTTCTTATCTCGGCTGGTTTACTATAAAAGCATCGATTACCGAAGAACTAGTTTTTCCGTCCAGTTCGCAGAATCCTTTTCTTTTATTTTAATTGACAAAATAATACCCTGAGCTTTAAAACTTTAAAGCAAACCAAATAAAATGCATAACTTTTTTTCCTTTGCCACATAACCAATTTAAAATCTCCTGACCCCTCCCCAACCCAAAACAACCAAATACAATTGCTATTTTGCTCAACATCTGTGACTAAAAACCAAATTTGACTTTGACCTTTTGATTTTCTTCAAAATTTCTTACCAGCAAATATCGACCTCAAAAAATTCGCAATTTATCCCCTTCTGCAGATAAGCCTTTGCTGACCAAATGAAATCGTCAATTTGGTCAACAGAACAGAATAGAAAAAAGTTTCATTTTATTTCGAACTTTATCCTGCGCACGACAAAAGTTTTCTCTCACATCATTAGTATTCTTTGAAGGGTTTTCAAAAAAGTTTGTTTTTTCCACTCTACACTTGCTCCACACAAACTCCATAAATGAAAAAGGTTGCTTCATGACTTACATGAGTATCCTTTCAAAATTCATTAAAGAAACTATCCACCTCCTCAATAATATCGAACTTTAAGGAAAGTACGTTGCAAAGTATATTTGAAGCTCTATCGCTGATCAAAAGTATTAACTCATAAATTTGAAACGCGCCAAGTGTAAGTAGCAATTAAAACTACCGTCGGACGTTGGCATTTAATTGCATCATTATTTGAGTCATAAAATGTTCAGAGATTCGCCATCAATGCTTAAAGTTACCCCAACTGTATTAGTTAGAGAAACGACCGACTGACAAAAGAGAATCTTCTTCATAAGTAATAAAAAGTACATTAGTTTTCAAGGATAATTTGTCCTTAAATCAGTGTAAGGCTTTCAAACGATAGGCATACAAACCGTTTGTGTGTGTATAAAATTTACACATTACTTAAAGTCAAAATTTGATTATGATTTTGCCAGCGATATAAAAGGAAATAGGATACTATCATATTTTTAACCAGAAATACCTACGTAGAACTGGTGGGGCTTGTTTTAAGGACTGGAAATTAAATTAAATATATGAGAGGATTTCGCAGTATATTGTCGTTATGGTGTCCTTTCATGCATCATTAAGGATTATGAAATGTTTCCAAGCCATTTGGCTGTGGGAGTGGTTTTTGCAAAGGCATATTAACAGTTGACACCAGTTGCTTAAGAGTATGCAGATATGGATTTAAGTTTGTATTTTGTGTGAAGTTTGCTTAAGTTTGTCTGTGGCTTCCAAGGTTGTGGTGCTGCAACCGGAAACAAATTGAGGTAAAGATAATCCATTTATAAACAAACGCATTTGGGTGAATATTTTTTTTTTTTTGCTGAAAAGGTTAGTTTTATCATTGCGAAGGACCTTTAGTTACCAGAGCATTATTAATTCGAAAAGCATATGAGAAATCTTTTAGTTCTTTAATTTTGCAAAGTATTCAAGATGTTTGAAGCAACTCCCCAACCCATAAAATGAATTGTTTTGAATCAGTTTTAAGCTTGGAAAGAGAACAATCTAGAGAACGCTGGAATACAATGAGCTGGACAACATTCCTTCTAAGCTCACAACCATGAAAAATTTTGTGAGCTATTTTCTGTGTGTAATTTTTCTACTAAGTCCACTTCTTCGATTGGAAAAAAAAACAAGTTTTTTGAAAGTGCAAAGACTAAAAAAGGCCTTAAACTTACTCAACCGATGACTACAAACTGTAAGTTATGGTGGAATTAATTGGCACCATGAAATAACTTATACGGAAATAACTTATATAGCAGTTATTACGGTTTAAACCGTAATAACTTATATATGAATTATTGCGTTTTCAATCCGCAATAACTAATATATAAGTAATTTCGGTTTTAAATCTAATGTCGTAATAAAATATATGTCTCTAGTCTTAGTCTCTATTTTCACTCCTATGAAGGAAAATGCATTCATTGTTCTTCTATATTGAATTAGTTATTTCGGTTTCATGTCGTAATAACTTATATATGAATTATTGCGGATTCAACCCGCAATTACTTATATATAAGTTATTGCGGATTTAAAAACGAAATAACTTATATATAAGCTATTGCGGTTCCATATCGTAATAACTTATATGACCGTAATCATATAAATTACTACGGTTTGAAACCGTAGTAACTGCTATATAAGTTATTTCCGTATAAGTTATTTCGGGGCCCCAATTAATTGTATAAACAAATTAAAAATAAAAGTAATCCGAAGCAAGTTTTTGCAGCAGAAACTGCAAATCGTACTGAAAATAGATTTAGTTACTTCTTTAAAATAGTAGCCCCACCATCGGTAAGGGGCATTGATAATTTGAAACCGTCAGACAAAAGCACGAAGGAAAACTGAATTAGGTGTATTTTTCCTTTCAAAATAGTTTGTTAAGTGTTTCTTATCTTTAAGAAGTGAGACTTCTTTAGAATCGCAATGATTTAAAACTCGATGAAACGCAAATGCGTCACGTAAAGAAACAAACACATAAGTGCATGAGACTAAGTCAGTGAGAGTATGAGATAGATAATATAATTTTATATATTCCGTCTCTTCTTAGGCGATGCTTCATAGCATAGACAGTTATTTTTTATTTTCTGATATTAGTTTCTTGGCCTCCACTGGAAATATTGGCTACATGACACACTTCTTGCAATCATTTATTTCTAGTGGAGGCACAGGGTTAGCACCGTGTACTTTGAAAATTCGATGAAACGAAATAACGACACAAGAAAATCAAAAATATTCTTAAATTCGAAAAGCAATTTAGACAAATATTCTGCGAAAGAACGAATTATGGAGTTCGCAAGTGCAAATATTTCCTGTAATCTTCGTCTACGCTTTTTCTTTTGTTTAATGAATCAAACACTCTTTTTTTTTTTTTGTTTTCTCAAATTTTTATTTTTTTAGTGTTGTTAATATCTCAAATGATCAGCTTTACGTATTTGTTCTAGTATTTCTTCTCTTGTTTTGGGAGGAGACGATATTTTCAATGGTGTTCATAGGAAGACAGCCTGTAGCATGAAGAGTATGAATATAGAGTTCCGTGTGCATTGAAAATACAGGTGACATTGAAAACTTAGCAAAAAAAAATGGGTGCGACTGGGTCTTACGAACATGCGATTGTTTGCTAAGTACAATATCAAATTCTTGAGGCTGAGTACAAGGTTTCACACTCTTCATAATATATTTGGTGTACAGGATTGCCAACTACACATTATTTCGGTAAATTAAATAAAATCGCAAAAAATATTGAAAAAAAAAGTTAAATTAAATATTCCAGAGATTTCTAGCCAAAATCTAAAAGAACGACTTTGTAGCAGTTTTTAATACAGATAAGAACCAAAAATTCAATGAAAATTGTTAGGGCAAATTAAAAATCGGTTTTTATTTTTCAATTTTTAAAAAATGAGTTCTTACAAATCAATTATGCAAGTTTAAAATTTTATAGAAATCGTTAGAGCCGTTTCGAGTAAAATAAGTATTATCATTAAGGTTGTATGGCAGGTACCGTTATTTTAAGACCTAAGGACACAATTCCAAAAACTCCTCTATAGGCTGCCCCACAGAAACTAACTGCAAAATTTGAAGAAAATCGCTCGAGCGGTTCAGGCTGTAGATCCATATACAGACAGACAAATAATGTCAGATTGAATTGTTATCTCGATTTTTTTTTTTCTGCACGCACAATTGTTAAGCTTGCCATATAGTGCCAATATCCGCAACAAAAATATGAACCTCGTTCAAGAATAAGAGTTCTCATTCGGCTCTTCGTGCAAAATTTTGCGACAAGAACTTCGCCTGAGCTTCGCACTTCAAATTGGAAAGTTTTTCATTTTTTCGATTGACAAAACATGGTGCGCGTTGAGAAAAAAATAATATAAATTCAAGAGCTAAAAGATAATGACAAAGACTTATGAAGGTCCACCAATAACGATGAAAAACAGGGGCAGCTTATACTTAAAGGATTAAATTGGCACAGCCGTCAATATTCCAAAAGGAGAAGAAGATTAGCGTTTCGCTCCCCTAAGTACTACTCTGTTATTAAGCTGCTCTAATAACCCATCTTATTATAATCACTTAATTTGTAAAGTTAATCAGCTGAACCCGGACAATATGCTTCACAACATGTACTTTCTCAACTTTTATAAATATTAAAGGGGTGCACTTTAAACTTTTCTCAAGGATTATGAAATGCTTGAATTCATATTTATTCGAGCATTTGACGGAAAGAACTACCACACAAACAAATTTTGTTGTACTATTAGCACAGAACACCACTGTGCATATAAAAGTTCTACGGAAAGAAAAACAAGAACATCAAAGGATTAAGGGGGATAACGAATGCATTATATCCCTTAGGCGATGTTGTACAACATACAATGTGGTGTGCCTCATTCCAACTCAGCTGTAACTTGTAATTAATGTTCTAGCTTAGCAGCTTTAAAATTTTAATACTTTGATGTGAGAAAAATGCAAATTGTTTTATTTTCATACCGATGTTGATAAGTGTACAAAACCATGATTAGAAAAGTTTCCTGCATATGCCCTTAATTAATTTTCTACAAAATGTATCCATCACTCAATACTTAATTTTACCAAGCTTTCTCAGCTCATATGAGACAATAGACATTTATACTATTTCAATTTCGATACACTGCTAAAATAAAATAAGAGGACAGGGAATTGTTCACTATTTTTTCTAATGAGTACTTGTATTTTAGTGAAAAATCATAGTAACAACTTTATGGAAAATTTACTAGACATCACTGAAGTCGACCACTCAAGTACTTTGTAGCAATCAAACACTTTGCACCACACTCCCCCAACCCAAATGCTAAGAAGCTTCACTTTTCAGAGTTTCAAATCCTATACAGAAAAACTCCATAATACCTTTTTTTTGTGTGGTGTACTACCATTTCACATTTCCTACACAAAATAATCAATTTGGTTCTGCTACACTCAATTTAGGCTATTGATTAACTTATAGCAGGCGTTATTGCGATGGTGTTTTTTTTTTACTTTTTTATTTGACAACTCATCAATCACAATGTGAATATTGAATATGTACACTTAAGTTCAAATTTATACTTCTACACAATAAACGTCAAAAGTTGTAGTAAATATCATTCAAGTGATTAGGATTTATAGAGATTATATAAATGTGATTAATGACTTCTCAGCTTTAACAAACCTATTCATAAAGTAATTTCAATTAAGTTAGCTGATATCACTAAAGCAATATAATAGCAACAGAAGTCGAAGAGTAGAGCTTAAAACGGTCTTGTGCCAAATTTCAAAAGCTCGATGCGAGTAAAATGAGATCTGGAAGCAGGCTTATGCATACTCCGTAGTTGTATTTATAACGACGATAAAATATAGTTTTAATTGGATAATGACACAGTGCCGCTGTTGACAATGGCAAACGATTCATTTTTTTGCATTTCTCTTTCACTGCAAAGAGTACGGATAGGCAATGTGTACTCTTTTTGTTTGCCAATTGTCGAACATATGTATGTGTTTATATTTTTCCTTTTTCGGTTTCGTGTCCACTAGTTTGCATTGTTTGATTGAATAAACACTCTGAAATGAATGGGAAATGTGCGAATGACAGAGCATTCATCAGCAGTTATTGGCTATGGGATCAATTGGATTTCGACATTTAACACGGTTGTGCGAATTAATTTAATCGAAACCCAAGTAATGTTTTACTGAAAGGCACACATCAGCTAAAAGCAGTTTACATGGCCTGAGAATGTTATTATTCTTTTCATTTTGCAGACAAATATTATGTTTATTGTTTATAAGGTTGAGCGGTTGCGAAATCAAATAGAATACAGGTTATGCATAGTATAGATGATTGAAATGCCGCCCACTCAGTTCGAATATTTCTTTAATTTGTTTTCCGAATAATTTTACATGGTCTTGATCAGATTGGTACTTTATCTCCAGAGACGTCAATGCTCATACTAAAAACAATAAAGCAAAAAAACCTCAAAGGATCCGTATGAATTTTCATGCCTATAGCAAGATTCCTGATCTTGCATTCTGTTCATGGTCAGAGAAAGCTGGAATCACCCGTGACCATCTTCAGTTTCTCAATTCTTTCCCATGATGCTTAATTAGACAGCTTTCCTATAATAACTCGGATACGACATGAGCAAACCACTGCTGTATTGTCTAAGTGACATAATATTCCATTATTATCCCCCACCAGTGGTCAGGTCGTATTAGTATTAGTGCCAGTTCTTTTGCAGCCAAATTTCGATAAGATTCAGCAATATTGCAATGACTAGAGACTGAAAATCAACTTCCAATATCTTTTCGCTCGGCCTCATAGCTCATAGGACACAAAAAAGAACTGGCGAAAGCAGGTCGTTGATCTACGCAAAATAGTAATTAAGTGCTAGTCGTATGGTTTGTTCAGTACCTATGTTGCAACATAATGGTGCTTGTACATTTTCCCAAAAAAACATTTAAATTTATTACTAAGTTCTTTTAATATTTCATGTTATTTTTTTCAAATCTCATAATCAGTGTGCAGTTGCTAACCCTCTATTATAAAATTTATATTAAAGAGCGAATACTAAAGCTATTTGGATAAATTCAAGGGCATAGAAAAAAGAAAGCAATTTGAAGTTATCTTGGAGAGGAAATAACTTGTGTTCCGCTATATTCGTCCGACTCGATTGTGCCTATTTTAGTTTTGGTTAAATGAACCCGTATTAATATGCTTTCTGCAGCTTTTTAGCCGGATTGATTAATTTTCTGATTTTTAAACAACGATGGCTTGCAATCATAGGAGAATAACAATTTTAAATTGTCATTCCTTGTGTGCTCATCAAATGAAATTCTAATCATGTATAATCGTAAAATCTCATTTCTAACTGATGCATATTTTAAATTTTAAATATCTCATTTCTATCTCTTCGCAGACACATAACACAAAACAGTTGAATTCCTTCTCAGTCAGTCATGTCTGTACGTCGCAGTATATAAATCAAAAACAAATTTCAACACTGCCGATTGTAATTTTAATTTGCTGAATGGATCCAAACGTGAACGGAATCCCTTGCAATACGATGATGTCTAGTATCCAGCGTTCCACCAAAGAATTAAGTTTTAAAACCAAATTACGTCCAATGAGAAAGCTGCTTGTGAATTTCCCCGCCAAGAACTACACATGAAAATTACACCTTAAAAACGGTCGCTTATAAGTCTCTACAAATATACATCAAGGACATAAGAGTCTTGATTGTCAAAAATCATTCAGCTATCGTGTAAAGAGATAATACTTCTCCATATTCATCGTGGAATTATTTTCGGACTGAGGAACAAGAAGGCTATCAAGTAATTGGATTATACAGAAACGGATACTTCGCATTAATCATTTAACGACCAAGTTCATTGTCGCAGTCCAGCAATGTCCGATATTCGATTTTATGCCTTCGAGAACGACTACCACACCAATTTTACGGAAAATCTTCTCAATTTACCCTTCGGCCAGCCAACTCTACGTCCTCGCAGCTTTAGTGCCGAAGAAGAGGAAGTTTCAACCGAACTGAACATTCCATATGCCATTTTTGAAATTCTTGTTGCCGTGTTTGCCATTGTTGGCAATCTCATGGTGATTATTGTATTTCATCGCGAACGAAAGTTGCGTAGACGGACGAACTACTACATTGTTTCCCTGGCAATGGCGGATTTTCTAGTCGGGTTGTTGGGGGTGCCATTCGCGGTTCTTGCATCCGTTGGATTGCCAAAGAATTTACATGCCTGCTTGTTTACAGTGTCGTTGCTGGTTGTGCTGTGTACGATATCGATCTTTTGTTTGGTAGCGGTATCTGTGGATAGATATTGGGCGATACTATATCCTATGGCGTATTCGAGGAATGTACGGACGAAGACAGCAATTGGTGAGTTTTTCTGTTTTGTATTCAATGTGTTTACTTTATCTTTTCGATTTTAATTTAATTCTTTTTTTTTCTGTATCGTGAAGCCTGACAATGAAAGGACATTTTTTTAGTTTTTTGTCGGTTTCAGTGAGAATTAATGTATTTCATTCAAACTCTTTGAATAGTCCTTGTCAGCTAAAATATGCCCACTTGTGTCTCTACATGTCGTAGAATGTGGCATTGTATTGTTTATTGTTCTCATTGTTCTAAACATAGCTATTTACATTTTATAGTTGTTTGCCTTAGAAAATAGGAAACAAAAAAAGTTTAGCACTCAGCCGTTTTTTGTCAACAAACGGAAATGGATTTGAAAATTTTTAAGAGCAATGGACATTTACTTAAACTAAATCAATTTTTTGCTCAACAGACACAGTAAAACCTCTTTTTTCTGTTAGATGTTCAATGTAACTCATATTGGCAGGACTTTAACGAAGGGAGTTGATTCAAGTCACAGTAAGAGCAAAAGCATGTATAAATACAAACCATTATTTGCTTTATCGATAAGAGTTTTTATTGTTATTGAGTGGAAACAATTTTTTTATTTATGAATTTATTTATTCATCAATGCATTACAAGATCTGCAGTCACACAAGAATTAAGTGGCTGAAAAACTGGACAAAATCAAGTCGTCATTCGAATGCGTTACTAAAATAAGAAAAGAAAAAAGTCATTAGAACTTTCAAAAATCTACCATAATTAATTCTTCATCTTAAGAAACTTGTTGGGCTCCCAGGAACCTATTGCCACACATATTCAAGAAGAAAACTGTATTTTGACTCGGGGTAATTCTAAGGCCTTATAAAGAGTTACCTTGGCTCTTCTAGAGAGGGTTTTATTTCTCATTTGTCTTCTTAACTCAAAGTAATACCGGCAAAAGTAATCTTCCATTTGATCGGGTCTCTAGTAGATCCTAGGTACAGGAAGACCTGTTACCTCGAAGTTATGTCTGTCAATTGTGACAATTTTTCCAACTTATCTCTGTCCTTGATTGATGACGGCATATATGTACTTTGTTTTACAATTAAACCCACTTTTTACGCTTCGGTTTCAATGTTTTGCAAAGCGCCTATTAGGTCACGCTTACGTCAATATCGTAAACGTAAGCGAGTAGCTTTACAGACTTTTGAAAGATTATGCCTCTGGTGTTAACGTTTGAGTGTGCATGATATTTTCAAGTTGAAAAAATCGAATGACAGTTTGTCTCCTCGTCAAAGGACTTAGTGAGTTCTTTGTCGGAGCAGCTTCAATTCTGCAAAGTCATGCTGGTTTCGAACGGATGCCAAAATCAGACATACATCTATATAGCTCGTTGTTATAAACAGCGGCTTGAAATCAATAGAAAGAATCTGTATATCAATCGATTTTTCTGGTCCAAAACCGATAAGGACCTATCAAATTGTTGATATCGGGCTTCAGGTGTTCACATATTACAGCGGAAAAGATCTTATATAGCAAAGTTAAGGATGCTTATTCTTCTGTGATTGACACAGTTATAAGGGTCTTTCCTAATTAGGATCGGACATACGACGGCAATGCTTTTGTCATATCATTCATGTCAGGTATCACAAGCTCCTTCCCAGTTGACACCTCCAACTGATTTGAAAAGCTCGACGTTGAGTCCATCAGTTCCTGCAGTTTTATTTCATTTGAGCTTACATATAGAAAGCTTAACTTCTTCTAGCTCGGGAAGACGGCACTCTATACTAGTGGACTTCTGCCTGAGAGGGCAATAGGTGTCTTCATCGGCGCAAGGGAATCTGGTGATCATTCCAGATATTCAGTAGTGATTGTAATTATTCTATCACAATGTTTTCCTGTTGATCTTTATAAACTTGCGATCGATGTTTGCCACCCTGGCATGACCATTTTACCTTTAGACTTTCAAATATTGTTTCAATCATGCCACCTCTCAGTTTCCTTAAGCGCTTCTCATGATGCTTCTTTTTCTTTTCGAAAGTTTAATGTTCTCCATTTAGTTTATGTTGGCTGCATTTACCTACCTGCATTCATCAAACCATGGTTTTCATTTTGCGGCTCTGATGGCTTGTTGGCATTGCTTGCATTGGTCTTCATTGCATAATGCTGGCGGTATAGGATTCAAGGGTTATTGGAGGAACACAAATTTGAAAAGGCGTTGGTTATCTCATGCGGTTGTAGCTTTCTGACGTCATATTATAACACAGCGGTAGCTCTTGTGGTATCGTGAAAAGGATATTCCCATTCGTACCCTGGGTAAAACATGATAGTGGTTCAAGTCAAAGTCAGCATCTAAAACTTCAAATGGTGTGGTAAGGCTATTCAACTTTCATAATCCCATCACCAGCAAAAACAAACCCTCCTTTTTACTTCTCTTTTCTCTTATCCCCGTTCATCCTGGTCCTGGGCAGTGCAATGGATCTAACTGCGAACGGCTGCACTTTTCACAGCCTCTTGCCGTCACATGTATCTAAAGCTAATCTAACTAGCCGAGTGTAGAATGATGTGGTTTTTATATATGTATTTATCGAAAGAAGAGTTCCTATTTCGTAACTGTCAACTATTTCATAATAATGTGAGAGCAATTAATTGAGTAGGAATTCCATGGGGACTCAAAAGATTAGATGCACACAAGTAATTTATGAAGAGTGCATGAAAGTAACTTACAGCACTGGTTATCCATGATGATTTAAGTCGCAAGAAACAACAGTTGCCAACATCAGAGGATAGTTGATGGCTTTATTGGTAAATTACCATAATCAAATAGCAACTTATGAAGAGGATTATTACAGCTGTAAAATTAAGTTGAATAAGAAGCTTATTTTCAGCTGTTTTCCTTACTCCTAAGCTCTTTATGCCCAAAAGCATTTGTATGATCCTTTTCTTGCACAAAAAAATGAATTAGAGAGTGTCGCAGTATACCAATTGCTACTTAATAAAACTTTTTCTTAACCAAAATGAGTGATTCTATGACCCTCGTTAAACTCGGGCAAAAAGTAAGCATTTTCCTAAATACATACAAATTGTGTTAAGTTTCCTCTGTGCATTCCCCTTCTACTTTCACAACATCGTCCCCTCTCTTTTACGTAATATACGAAGAATTGTGATTTTTCACCCAAAACTCATTTCTGAATTAAATTGGAGTTTTTTTAGAGTAGTTTTAATTGAAATTGAAATTTTATGGAAATGACGACGATGACGATTGACGAGACTGCCATCATTTCCCATCCCTTTCGAAAAGTCCTACGTTCCATTTCGTCAAGTAACTTATTTTCCACTCGTGTACCAGCGTCAATCGCCTCAACAGATCTATTGGGATGTAGCAAGTCTGACCGTATGTATAGATCTTCAATCGTCGGATAAGTTGATCTTCATTAGTAGAGATCACATCAGTGCTACGGTAGGTGTCACTACGCGAAGGCTTGGACTCGCATCAATTGACATTTGCAGAAACTTTGTGGGTGATGAAAATGAGAAATCCCTTTCATCTTCTCTCTTCATGTCGAGCTTTGACGTTTGTTGCATTTAAACTCTGGTTTCTTAAATGACTGGGTTTATTGGGTGCTCTAAATAAGTCTATTCACACAATTAACTTAAGGGCCATTCCACGGTAACACCCGAAACGAACACTTTTCGACTCATAAAATTGTTTATCATATAATTGTTTATCCTTTTGCTAAAATCTTCAAATCTTACAATTGAGATAAAGCAACTAAATACGTAGAAAATAAAAAAAATTAAAACGCAAAAATATCAGCATAAGGATTAACAATTTTATGAGTCGAAAAGTGTTCGTTTCGGATGTTACCGTGGAGCGTGGAATGACCCTTAATAAGAAAATAAAAAGATCGTGGTATTGTCACAATGGTAAGTGTTTAATGCGAACTGAGAGCCATTTGAACCTATTTATCCTAACCTTGTCTTACCTTACAAACCTACTATCATCTTGAAAAGAAAATACTATGAACCATTTTAATTTTACTCTTTACTAAAAAAATATGTTTCATTTTGAATCTCTGATCCTTGGTCCACCGCTGTTGCCATGTTCTTAGTTAATTAGGTTCTGCAACAAAATTAGCACATAAATTCCAATTGCTCTTTCACGTATTGCGTTTTCAGCTGTAATAATGGGGTCAATAGCAAACGGCCACAACAGCGTCAATTATTCATTTAAAATTCAAAATGCGACGAACCACACCTCCTGTTTTGCACCCAAGTCATTCTTGCATATGTGCCACTGTTTGGCTTTAGGTTTCTTCAACTATACCATAAACAAACGTAGAAATGAGCATAGTAAAACCATTGGCTTCAATGTCATTCCGAGGAAAATTAACGAACATACACACTCATACTTGTTAAAACCGCATCCTTGATTTTCCTACTGCTTGCGAAAGCATTGACGACTTCAATGCACATGAGCATACGTAAAACTATGGATAAAACTATGCAATTTAGCATTTGACTAAAAGATAAATAAATGCCATACTTGTTGGTTTCCTCAGAAAAGGCGTAAGACGCCTGTATGCGGGAGGCTTGGCTCTTTGACGTAGTCTTCTTGCACATAATGTACACAAATAGAAATTAATTACTTTGTTTAAAAAAACCGCCATTAACATGTAGTCAGCATAGCATTAAGGACGGAATATCTAACTTGAGACTTAGAAACCTTTTTACGGCTTCATTTGGAGCTATAAATAGGACAAATTATTTTCGGAAAAGATAAACAAGAAAGCAATAAGGAGCTTCTCTTTGTTTAAAGCCGTTTCGATTGGTTTATTTTTTGTGTACGGACGAATTTATCAATTAGATTTTATACTAGTAACTTAGAAGAAGCTCCTTAGTAACGGAGGAAAAGCAACTCATGCATAAATATTTGGTATACCGCTTTTAATGAAAAACTCAATATTTCCCTTTCAGGCATTATTAGCATGTGCTGGGCAGCGGGAGCAATTGTCGGATTCTTACCACTTTTTGGCTGGCATGCTGACGTAGAATATAATGAAGCATGTCTTTTTGTAAAAGTAATGGATTACAACTATCTTGTGTTCCTGTACTTTGCTACTATCATAACACCCGCCCTTCTGCTTCTGGCATTCTACGCTCACATCTATAGAGTCATTGTAAAGCAGGTCTATTTTAAACTTTCGACGATTTGTTACTTGTGTACTAATTGATTATTTATTTAAACAGCTACGTCAGATAGTAACAATGAATCCTGTTGGTGATTGCAGTCGAAGATCTTCCACAGCACAAATGCACTCAACACACCACAATCGAATGTGTCATGGAGGGACGATGCTTCGAGTTCTGGGAGCAGCTAGAAAACGAGATGTCAAAGCCACGCAAAATTTATCCATTATCGTTCTGTTTTTCATGATATGTTGGATTCCGTTGTACACCATCAACTGTATCAAAGCATTTTGTCCCGATTGTTTTGTACACCCGAAGTTGACATTCTTTTGCATAATTTTATCGCATCTCAACTCAGCAGTTAATCCAGTACTCTACGCCTACCATCTCAAGGACTTTAGGGCAGCCCTTAAGAGTCTGATCTTGAAGGTGATTGGAGTGGAGGTTGAAGCGCCGGCAGATGTTGCACATCGGTTTTCATTGGCCAGTCAACATCGTTTGCAGTCAATTGACCATAAAAGATCCTCACTGCAAGCACGGATCTATATTGGTAAGGGTTTAGTAATCGAAAAAGTGACTTTGTCTCTCTAAAATATTATGTGTTTTCTTTAGACTCCCCCATATGGCTGCGACAACAACAACAGACTTTGAAAAACGATCTCAATGTTAAAATGTGCCCCCGCAGTCCTTCGTGCATCACAAACAGTCTGGCTGGAGTTCATCAAACTGTCGCTGCTGTAGCATCGGCAACAGCTGAAATCGATCATGGAGTTTGGAATATAATTGAAGGCTCTAGTGATCCAGAAAAGGAAGAAACAAAACAAACACACGCATCATCATCGCTTGAAGGGCGTGACAGTCCATATTCATATGACAATCACAATTACTCTTCCAGTGCCGACGATGATCAAGACTACGATGATGTCTTCCTGAGTATCGAACAAAGTGGTTGTCAACCTACCACTGCCACAATAATTCGGGACCGATTTCGATCCGATGACGATTCCATTAATGAAAAGTACAAATTGGCTCAAAGGGCACTAACTGACTCATCATTGAGTGACTATGAAATACCCAGAGGTCATCTTATTCCAGCATCCAGTGAAACAACAGTCAGCTATACCCCTTCGAATGTAGACTTTGAAAACTGCCCACCCTTAACTATGAACACAGATAGCAGGCAATCGCCGAACATCTTTGTAATAGACAATGACACAAATCCCCTATCGCCGGGAAACAAGCCCAAATTTAGAAAATCACCCAGACTGTCAGTGGGTCTAGTTGGAACCCGTGCCAAGTGCAGAATAACAAGATCATGTAGTTGTACTGGCGATACAGAACTAGTATCGTCAAATAGTAATAATAGTATCAATATTTTAAGTAGTAGTAATACGAATAATACTAGTAATAGTTTTGGAGAGAGATTCAGCCCATTAAAAACTATGAGCAATTTTTTGTTTCCGCCAGTTAAGCATTCCAGTTTCGTTCATATATTCACTGGTAGTAGTGAATCGAATCATCCGCGAGATCAGCGAATATCGAACCCGGAGAGTAATACTTGTACTTCGAATGGGGGCGATAAAGTTGTTAGACAACGGCCAATTTCTGATAGTTAAGTGAGGGCTAAGTGATACCATTAATAAATTAATACTCAAACAAAGAAGTTTTATTTAAAGAAAAAAATAAATAAATGGTAAGAAATGTAATTTTAGTTTTTTGTAAAAATGGTACAATACACAAGTTTTACGAATTGTTTAAACTGATGGGAAGTTTATAGATAGCACTTATTTTTTACAGACTACAAAGAAGAAAGCCTTTGGAGTTTCCTTTTCCTTTTTCTAAGAAGTGTTCAATCTTAAAACTAAGAACTGTATAAATGATTTGTTTGGTTGGTTGTTCCGAAGTAGATTCCTTTTAGATCTCGCCCCAAAGTGGAGAAAAATACGGACCTTCCCTCTGCTCTCTTTTTCAGATTTGACAATACTGTTTAGTGGTTTCAATATGTTTCACAAGTTTTGAAGATTTTTGGGTACCGACAGTTTCTGGTATTTGTGGATCTGTTATTCTAACCAAGAAAATTTGGCTTTCAAGTTTTGGTTCTGTGTTTTATGCCGCCGCTAACGGTTTTATATTCTACAAAGTGTGGCTGTCATATTTCTATGAATAAAAAATTGTATTACAATAATTTTCATAGTATGAATTGTGTAGTTTTTGCATATTGAGCAGTTTTATATTTTCCATAACCAAAGCTTGAAATTAATTGTGAATATTTGCAATTAACTTTTACCACCTTACCACTGGAGGGGGAATAAGAGCATCTCTAACTCAATTGAAAATTGCGACAAAAAATAAGTTACTTCATAGCAATTACTCTATTCAAACTATTCCGCTTTAATATTTGCACTTTTTTGTGAAAATCTCCTTTTATTCACAACTCACTCACAACAAAGGCTGTTGACTGTTTATAAAGAGAGGTGTTGTGTATACAAAATCAATAAAAAATTTTGTATTGTTTTTTGAAATTTAAATGGTTTTATAGTTTTTTTCATTTACAAATAAGTATATCACACAAATTGAAGACAAAAAAATGCAAAAATGGTTTAAATCTTTAAATCAATAAGTCCAGCAGCTCATTTGCTATATCAATAGGAAGTTAGGTATTCTAAGGCGTCCACAAAAAGAGTGGTTGTGGGTTAACAAACAAAGATGAGAGTTGGTACCTACATAAAAATTTGCTGTTGTGTACGCATTTCAAAACTGTGATTAAGTGTTCAAATTAGAGAAAGTTTTAAAAGATAACATTGCGGTTTCTTTGAGGAAGTTAGCTATCATAAAAAGTAACAAACTTTTTACCAATCGGTTCTTTTTATTACATAAACCATTACAATTTTTTAATTAAAAAGCGAATAAATTGCTCAAGTATTAAAAATATATTTTTTTGATATGTATAAACATCATATTAAAACATTAATTTAATATTAATGTTAAATGGAAATTATAACATGTACCTTTGTAGCGTATACTGTAGAAGTAAATTAAAAGTGTTTATACAATTACTTGAATATAGTCCTAAGTATATCATGTATTTTTCAATACAAAAAAAAAGAATTATTTATTTAAAGAGTCATGTTGCTAAGTGTTTTCTAAGAGTTAAGCCAGTAGAAATAAAGTAAAATGTCATTTTTTCAAATAAATGTGAAAGCTTCGAAAATTTGGAAACTCTGCAGAGATGATATGATAAACTACTACTAATCTTTGATTTTGAAAAGTGGCTCTCAAATAAAAAGTGAGTATTTTTTTAGGAGAGGTAGAAAAAGAAGTGAATGGTTTTTTTTTTCATTTTGGTTGTTATGAACGGACCTTTTATATGGTGTGACAAAAGCTCAGGAAAGATGGGTTGGGTTAAGACAAGAAAAAAATCGTATAGGAGGAGTGGTCTATCTCCTCCAGTTTAGCTGAACCGCTTACTACGACGAACTTTAGTTTCTTCATATGCCAATACTTTGATCATCAATAAACATTTAAGTTCAACTTAATAGTTTTAAGAGTAATCAAGTCTGAAATCAATTCTTTTAAAACAAAAAAAAGTTCAATATTTTATTTTTTCAAATAAAGTGATTGCATAATTTTGCCAAAACTATCCTGGGGCTACACGAACAGTTTATGGCAAGCCATTTACAATACAAACTTTTTTATATACTCAATCAAATTTTTTAAATGGAAAATCAACTGGTATGGAATATCCCAAGCCAACTGAGAAGCAATTTGAGTAGCCATTAAATTAACAGCATCATCAAAACACCCTGAATTGAATTGCGGAAGGATATCAAAAATTGCTCTTTTTTCTGCAATTCTGAAATCAAATAATAAAAAAAATTTATTGAAAGTCAATTGCCTACATCACATCCGAAACACGGACAGGAATTTGTAAGATTTTGTATGTGAGCCGATGTTGATCGTGTGGCCCCAGGTTAAGGATCACTTTTTCTTTCAATAATTAATTCTCTAATTATTTCACACAAAACCGAACGAAAAAGTTTTTATTATTTACTCTTTTACTCAGGAAATCGAATTTGAAGGATTGGCTTTAAATTTGGAATGATTTATGTTTGGTTTTCTGTGTTTGACTCAAAATTAATAATAGATTTGAGCTTAAAGAAAAAAGAGCCCTTATGAAGAAAATTTTGTAAAAGTTTTATTTAAAGAAAAAAATTGATTTTTCTTTCAAAATTTTCAATTTGGGACTTGACTATTCAAAAACTATTCAATAAATTAATTTGATTGTTTACTAAGCCACGAAATATTAAGGATCTCCCAGCCGCGGCAGTCTCTTTAGTCGCGGCAGCAGCAATTGCAGTTATTAAAATTAAGTTATACAGCGACAAATGAGAATACCCACACCGACGCGACGCTACAGAAAAACGCAGTGTTTTCATACATTTCTATTGTTGCGACCGCAAAAACGATGATAGAAGCATTCCTGCAGCTGCCTCAACGGTGTAAACCCTTCGGTTTGGGAGAACCTTAATGGTGGATTTACATGCATCTGCAAGTGCAGATGAAAATAGGAAAAAGACACAAGATGTAAAATTCATACTTGTCTGATAGAGAGGGAACGAACTTCCTAGTTATGGTTGCAGATGAAAAATTATGGGTGCAGATGAACATGTTCATCTGCAACCATAATTTTTCATCTGCAACCATAATCCTATTCGTCTCTCTTTTTAACTTTTGTGCTTTGTAATCTTCATCCGTCTCGCTTTACTTTTCTGCACTTCCGCAGTTGCAGATGCATGTAAACCCAGCATAAGTTAACTCGAACCATCATGAATTGGAATAGAAACCTAATTTAACTTCAAGTTGGGTCACAGCATAAATTGTTCTAAATAACGTCTTCCACATACTTTCTAACAGCAACGAGCTGTACAGCGACATTTTGGACCGCAGCGTTCGCCATTTGGCCGCCGTATCGAAATTAGACTGTTGACCCTTATTACTGAATGGCCATCGAAAACTGAGCTGAGTACTTATAAATTTTGTTTGTTTTGAACTTAATTCAAAAAATGAGTTTTATAGATAAAGTTGATAGCCAGAGTGCAACTGTCAAATTTTACTATCGTTACACACACAATCCACACTTCAACGAATTTCTTGTGGTTTGTATCGATGAGCGATGCTTTCAGTTCTTAACTCAAACAGCCTATTGTGAACTACTTTGTTGCTCTGACACTGACAGTTAACATATTTGAAAAAAAGCAGGTTAAGAAGAAACGTCAAAACAAAAACCAAATTCTCACGTGTACAAGTCCGTGTCCATGCAATTTACAGTACAGAGCATATTATCTAGTTTAAGTGCATTTTATTCCATTTGTTCATAAATTTATTAAAAAATGTCATCATTTTTCTTAAAGAATAAACCTAAAACATCTAAAAAACGGAAGGTAATCTTGTTACTTCGAAAACAACAGTTCGCTCATTCACGCTTTCTTCTTTTTTAGCAAGTAGCTCCGAAATCTGCTAAAGCCCCAAAACAGTTAAAGAAACCTTCACAAGCAAAAGACGACGAGGAGATCGATAGTGATGATGCTTTTGAAAGTGGCGACGAAAAAGATCAAACAACTACTCAAAACTACATCAGTGATGAAGAAATACCAGAAACTGCCCAAGACAAGCGGCTTCGTTTGGCAAAGAAGTACCTTGAAGAGATAGAAAAGGAGGAGAAAAATCGTGCTGAAGACAAGGAAATAAACGACCATGTATCACATCGTTTGCAAGAAGAGTACCTCGAAAGTGTAGGAAGACTACGTCGTCAAATTGCGACATCCATCGTTGGCTACAGCAAAGACACTGTATTAAAACACAAAAAGCAAAATCTTTCTCTCACAGCACTGGCCTTGACTACCGATGGCAAGTATCTCTTTACCGGTGCTAAGACACAGTACGTCATTAAGTGGGACCTTTCCACATTACGGCCAATTGGTAAATTTGATGTTCAACCGCACACTGAAGACCCTGATCGAGGGATCAAACGTCGGTCGCATGTAATCGCGATGTGTCTTTCTACGGATATGAAATTTCTCGCTCTCGCTGAGGGTGGTAACAATATACAAATTTGGTGCCCGCAACAATTGAAGCACTTGAAAACATTGAAAGGTCATCGAGATGTTGTGAGTGCTTTGGTTTTTAGAAAAGACACACACGAACTGTACTCTGGCAGTAAGGACAGATCAGTGAAAATCTGGTCCGTGGATGAGATGGCATACATAGAGAGCTTGTAAGTTTTTAACAGTAGATTTTTTCCTTGTCACTATCTATATTTTCTTTTGTGTTTTTCGATATAGATTCGGCCATCAGGCACATGTAACAGGCATTGATGCCTTATCTAGAGAACGTGCCATCACTTCAGGTGGCATTGACTGCAGTCTGCGCATATGGAAAATAACCGAAGAGTCCCAACTGATTTACAACGGCCACCGAGGGAGTATAGAAGGCGTTAAGTTTATAAATGATGAGAACTTTGTGTCCTGCGGCAACGATGGGTATGTTTCAATCTTTGTATTCTATAAAAACAGTTAGTGTGAGAGCTCATGTTGGATATTTTCAGATCGCTTTGCCTTTGGAGCGCACTGAAAAAGAAGTCACTGGTCACACAGCCGACAGTGCATGGTGTGCAAACGAATGGAGAAGCAAATTGGATATCGGCTATGGCTGTAGTTGTGAATGCTGATTTAATTGCCTCAGGTTAGTTTTCGCCAATTTTTGCGGAAAATAAAATTTAAACAGTGACGGCGGAACAATGGCTTGGCATTTAACCTACTATCTCCTTATTTTTCTAGAACAATTTAGCAGATAGACTTGAGTTTGTCTTTCTCTCATTCAATTCTTTTTTTAAATTTCTTTCAGGTTCCTGCGATGGCTTCATCCGGCTTTGGCAGATGAGCGACCACGGACGCAAACTCACCCAAATCCATGAAATTCCTGTGCCTGGCTTCATCAACAGTTTGACATTTAGTCAAGACGGCCTCAAATTGATCGCCGCTGTTGGCCAGGAGCACCGTCTCGGTCGTTGGTGGCGGATAAAAGAATCAAAGAATCAAGTGTTGATCATCGACTTGAAAACAAATACAAGTTGAGAATGGAAAACAGTTTTTTTTAATTTACTTTATTTTTAACTCTACTTGGGACTAGAAAACATGATACGCTTACTAAAAATGCACTGGAATGTTTGGCCGCTACCCTTTAGCCTATGTCCGAGCCTCCACCTTCACCAACAACATCCGTTATGGTGGCTACTAAGCGCCTGCAGTGTTCAATTGCGCAGGTCGTTGTTACAAGACCCAAATGCATACAAAAAATCTCATAGCACTTGATCTTGCCAGGCGATGTCTTCGGAAATCCAATCTCGGTGAATTGGTGATAGAAATCTGAGGCCAAGAGACCCGGTGCGTGTTGGGGTTTCACTGCGGAATGGTTGTAGAAATGACTTTGCAAGTCGATAGGTTTCATTGCAACGGAATTTTGATCTTCAAACCACAGGAAGTAAGAATAATTGAAGGTCTTGTCCTTCCACATGACGGTGGTGTGCCCCTTCTGCAAGTAAGAGCGAGTAAACTCGACCATAGACCAAATACGGGGTATAACTGGAACCATTTTCTCCTCTTTGGTGAGATCGGGGGCAATCATTGTGCCTTTAGTTCGGTTGATGTAGATAAAATGCACGAGCCCGGGGAATTCTTCCAAATACGATTCTATATTAAGATTTCGTTCAGCTTTGACGCTGAGAAATTCCGAGAACTCCAGCAACTTTCCCTCGACAAAGGATGCCACTTCTGGTATCTGTTCCAAGGCGATTTGACTGCTATCGCAACAAGTGCAGGTAAAGAGGGATTTGAGATCCTCTATAAACGGTGGAATATTGGATTCAATACGTACAGCTATCTCCTTGTCGTAGTTTTTGAAATACTCGCCGTACATTTTTTTGAGGTTGTCCCACTTTGAAGCAAACTTTTTATGACTCGCTTCGATTTCATCGCCGCGGAGTTTGGCTTTTTTGAGAGCGTCGAGAGTTTGCTTCACGTATACTTCCAAGTTGTCGAACGAAGATTTAACCGCATCAGTGTCTCCTTGGACTTGTACATTGAGAATTTTCTGCAGTACGAAGAACGTGTCGAATATGTTGCTAGCCACTTGAAGATTACAGTACTCAACAACAAAAATCACGATAACACCTTTTTCTAACTCCGAGCAGTGTGCTATGCAAGGAATACAGCCTGACACGGTGCTTGCGTGTTGGCCCTCGAGAAAAATCACAACGGAACGATTGAGTTGCTTTGTCTTTTTAGTTTGTTTTAGCGTTCTTCCAAGAAGCGACAGAAAGAGAATATCAGAAGCTCCTAGATCATGAGCGTGGCGTGAAGAATAAGAACCTACAAACTTGCTGCTTATGAACAGCAAAGCATGCGAACGATTAGACCCCACATCTTTCAACTTCTCCGAGGTAACTTCTAGTGTTCGTTTTATGGAGTTTTTAATTTCAGTGTTAATCATTAACTGTGGGATGGCTTCGACGTGCATTCCTTGATCTGTTTTTGATAAAGCCTCATACGCATCAACCAATTGATCAAAAAGTTCCTCCTGTACTTTATCAGCAGCAAACAGATTTGGTCCATACAGATGTCGTGCTACAGATATTGCGACGTCACAGTTTCTGCGCATCATCTCAATAGGAGCCTGACCGATTTTAATAAATGAAAAGCCAAGAAAGTCTCCGAATGTGAAATTCAAATCCTCTTCACATTGGATACTGCTGTAGGTATTGTCGAATTGGCAGAACATAATCCTTTGTGAGTTTACTAAAGGCGAAAATATCTGAAGAATTATATTTGAGTCGATGGGAGTGTCTGCGTCTACCAATCCTTGTTTTTCAGCAATGTCTCGAATTTTCTGTTTAAGTTGAGTGTTGAATTTTTTAAATACGACATCATTGGAACTATTGAAAACAATTATGCCGTTCATTTTGATTTTTATTTTAATTGATGATGGAAAATACTCTTAATTCATTCTTTTTTAACAACCAACCCAAGTGATAAGAAAAGTAATGCACGTAAACAATTTTATTTTTTTGCTTTCACTTTGACATTTGTTTTTGACGTTGATGCAATTTTGCAGGGCTTTTTCCAGAAGAAAATGAGATCCATTCAAAATGATGCTTTCAGAATTGAGAGACATAAGCTTTTAAAAATCAACATTAAATCCAGTAAAATAATGCTGGGCCTACATGCATCTGCAACTGCAGAAGTGCAGAAAAGTAAAGCGGGATGAATGAAGACTATAAAACACAAAAGTTAAAAAGAGAGACGATTAGGATTATGGCTGCGGATGAGGAATTTTTCATCTGCAGCCATAACTAAGGAAGTGCAGATGGTGCGTTCCCTCTCTATCAGACAAGTATGAATTTTACATCTTGTGTCTTTTTCATCTGCACTTGCAGATGCATGTAAATCCGCCATAAAAGATTCTAATTACCTAGAAATCCGTTTTACTAAACAGAAAAAAATAAAAATTCTTCGAAAAATATTTGGTTTTATCCACCGATTTTTTTTAATAGAAATCAGGCGAAACAAATAAAGGAGTCAACCAAATATTTTCCATCAATCAGTCAACTACAATTTTTTAATTTTTGCAATTCAATATTCCTTATTTCCTTATGAAAATCAGATTTGTTATGTGTCTAATCTTAGGTAACATGTTCTGGTATATACAATGTATTATAGCAAGACAACAACTGCTTCATGTAATCATGTAAAAGATCTTCAGTCTATTGTGAATTGTTCATATTGTTCAGGCGTGGAAAACACTTTCGTGAATTGGCCACGATTATTATTTTTTTGAGTGACAGCTGACACCTGACAGCCGATATCCGAGCTTTTGGAAAAGATTAAAAATCTTTTAAAGTTCATAACTTACTTAAAATAAATAGATGGGAAAATTAATTGAAGAACATGCCCTGCAAGGCCACAAAGGTCGGATTTGGGGTGTAGATTGGCATCACAAAGGCAACGCATTCGCTTCATGTGGAGAAGACAAAACTATTCGCATTTGGGCACAGAACGGCAACAATTGGACAACAAAAACAATTCTCTCTGATGGTCATCGACGAACAATTCGTGAAATTTCATGGTCACCTTGTGGACAGCTACTTGCATCAGCCAGCTTCGATGCTACAACTGCTATTTGGAGTAAAACATCAGGTAAGATTTTGATGCGACTATTTTCTTAGAGAATTAACCAAATTTGCTTTTTTTATAGGCGAATTCGAATGCAATGCTACTTTGGAAGGTCATGAGAACGAAGTAAAAAGTGTTAGTTGGTCAAAGTCCGGTTCACTACTTGCTACATGTAGTCGCGACAAGTCTGTTTGGATTTGGGAAGTTGCTGGCGACGATGAATTCGAATGTGCTGCGGTTTTAAACTCCCATTCGCAGGACGTTAAAAAAGTCGTCTGGCATCCATATGAAGAGATTTTGGCGTCAGCAAGTTATGACAACACTATAAAGATGTACAAGGAAAATACTTTGGACAGCGACTGGGAGTGCACAGCCACTCTCGCCTCCCACACTTCAACTGTGTGGAGTATTGCCTTCGATGAATTCGGCAAACGATTGGTATCTTGTTCGGATGATAAAACGATAAAAATCTGGCAGTCATATCCTCCAGGCAATGAGGAAGGTATTCCGACACCTGACAACGAGACTGTCTGGAAATGTGTGTGCACAATCTCGGGGGAGCATACACGAGCGGTGTACGATATCTCCTGGTGTCATCATACCGGGTTGATAGCTACGGCATGTGGGGATGATTCCATCAGAATTTTTAAAGAAGATGAGGATTCTTCGAAAAATGAACCCACTTTTTCCTTATTGACTTCGATCGATAAAGCACATGGACAGGACGTAAATTGTGTTAAATGGAATCCTTCTGTACGTGGCCAACTGTTATCGTGCAGTGATGATGGAAATATTAAGATTTGGAAGTTTGTTGAGTAGTTATTCAGTCCATTGGGTTTTTTGTAAATGTAAAAAAAACGAAGAGAATTTTTGTAATGAAAATGCTTTTTATTTACTCAAGAAAGGATCATGCAGAGTTTGGTACAACTTTTTTGCTTTCCTAGGTCCTAATCCGGTAACCAGTGACAGTCGATCTTCACTGGATTTTATGATGTTTTCAAGATTACCAAAGTTTTGGAGTAAGGATACCGCATCAGTCTTGTTTACTGGTTTTATGTTTGTCAACGCGGAAACAAGTTTCATATGCGGATCAGAATCTACTCGCTCCATAATTAAGTCTGGGGGTCTGTTCTCAAAAAGTTTGTAGGTTTCGATGATCTTGCCAGCCTCGTCAGCATTCCACGCTAACATTAGTGTGAGATCTGCTAGCAAACTGATTCTCGTTAAGCTTTTAAGTGCTTTGTGAGGTTCCTGAAATTTAAGGAAACATTTACATTGTTTTTATGGGGCCTGTGTTGTTAGATTTCCACTTACTGGGGCATCCACTTGAACTAGAAGAACTCTCAAGGCAAACTGTTTACCTAGTTCTTTAAGGCGCGTGCAAATATATTCCGGGTTCAGATTGTGGTACTTCAGAGAAAGATACAGAATACAAGACGTCTTTCCAACTATATAATCGGGAACAATATCTCTAAATTCGTAAGGACAATTGAGAATTGCCTTGAGAACGGGATTGCCTCTCTGTTTTGGATGAACTTGAATGCAATATGAGCTCACTGGGCCTTGTATTTTTGGTTGGGGGGTATCGGAGCTGCCGGCGGCCCCATCACTTGGTATTGTTGTTTGAACTTTTGGAATTTTTGGAGCAGAGGGAATATCAATGTTGGCTAAGACATCGTCTATAGAATCATCAAAGTCGTCGTCATCCATTTTCTTTCTCTTTAAAACGGAATTTCTGGCAAGTCTGCTTCCGAAACAACAAACTGAAAGCAAATAGCAAAAGCTATCAACAAACCAAAACCACTTTTGCAAATTTTAGACAGTCCACTCCTCAGTGCAATTCATTTGACAGTTCTTTTTTTAAAAGCGAAGGTTCAAACCAATGCTAGTCCGTTGTTATCCATATTACTCGCATCTCGATAGCTGTTTCCGTTTAAATTTGAAATAGATTTAGGATGCGGTTGCACTTAAAAATGAGATTTTGATAACAGCTACTAATATAGAAAAACAATAGCAGCCGTATTTATTAGATTTCCCTAATTAGCTCTGAACAGATGAATAGTTATGTAGTGAATAGCACTCTATTCTACGTTGAATAAATTCTTATTTATAAACCATTAAGTTATGATGTGTATATCTTACCTATCTATAATCTATAATATAATTTATAGCATTGAGCGGTAATATATAGGTGTACTTCACTATCGAAAACAAACCGGTCTCTGAAAGCCATCTATGTATCCGCCGGCGTACTAACATTCCCTTGTCATTTCACAATAGCGATGACAAAAACCTATTCAGTCGCTATACTACCTTAATCGGCGTTCAGCATATTCTATCTCTATGTTACGTTCAAAAAGTTTTATGAAAAGGTTTTTCTGTTCAGAGATATTTTAAGAGGAACATAGCGCTGTTCACTCCCTATTATGGGTTTATAAATAAGGCTGTAGGAGTGTTCAATGACCTGTTCTAGAACATTTTCAGACAGAAAAGATCAGGCTTTTGGTGTTCAATGAGAAATTTTCTTTTCTTTTCTGATCTTTCTGATCTTTTTTGTGTTCAATGAGCTATTCTAGAACAGTTTAGTACAGCATTTTCTGTACCTCCTTTTAAGCAAGTGCAAGTTTGGTGAAAGCTGTCAAAAGCAGCTATTGACTTTTTGCTCGTAGTATTTCAAGCGCATTGTAATTTTAATTTGTTGTAAAAAGTTAAAAAAAAAATTTAAAAAATCAGGAAATAAACACCTAACCTTGTGCTGAAAATAAAATAACTTACTCGTGACGAAAATACGCTAAATTAAATTGATATCAGAAAAAGAAAAATTGGTGGTTGTTTTTTTTCGTTTTTGTTGTTGCTTATTTTGACAAGTTTGCTAGTTCTAACTTGCCTGACGTTTTTCACTGCTTCTGTGCTGTGCTGTTCTGATCTAAAAAAAGCCATTGAACACATCTTATAGTAATCGTGGGTTTGTAACAACTAAGCAATTTTATAATCATTTCAGCAATGCACAAAAACAAATTAATACTGTCCTGGATTCCGCAACAGTAAAAACAACTGTAGTCTGTAGCTACCGTTTTAATTCGTTGTAGAAATATGGTTTTAAATTGGTAAAAGAATCAATCTTTTTTTGATTCACATTTCTGTCAAAATATTAATTTTGACACTATTTGCGATACATTGGCAAAAAATAAATGATTTTTTTTCAATTTTGGATCTACCTCTCAATGCACCAGCACCAACACAATCAGCTGTCAGCCTGATAGACACTACTTTTTCACTGAAGGGACAAAATCACTTACACAAAGGCAAAAATAAATTTTTTCGCCATTGGAATTTCTTTATAGAAATAAAAAAAAAAATCGATATAAAATTTTTTAACAGTCTTTTTACTTTTAGGGCTCTCCGTCTGGCTTTCAACTTTTGAGATCGATTTTATGAAAGTGTTAATTTCATGGACACCAACTGACATCGCTTCTCAAATGGCTTAAAATAGTGCATACCAGTTGGCTTTTAATATCGTTAAGTATAAAGTAATAGAAGTAATATAAAAAGTTTAAGTATATTGTGAATGGCTTCCCATATATTGCTCGTGTAGCCCCAGGGTACAGAGTTTGTAGGTTCGTTCGTTTAAGCCCTTGGCTTGCCCTGTGGTCGCCACAAACCGGTTTTCAAAAGCCTCAACTCGCCCTGAATTTTAAACTGAGTGTTTTTGTTTGCCGTGGCTGGGCTGCCAAATGGCAGGTATTTTTCTTCAAATGACTAGGATGTGTAGCGATTTCATTGCTTTGCGCTTTTTGAAAATCAAAAACAGTTTTTTTCTTTTCAAAATATAGGAACCTGGGTCAAAGCAGAATTTTGTGAAAATTTTATTCATAGAAAATTTTTTTTTTCAAAATTTTGACTCTGAGACTTGATTACTCGGATATCATTCAATAAATAAACCTGAACTAAAATTTCTATTGAAGGAAAAAGTATTAACTTACAAAAACATTACTTTATAAATTGGTAGCCCTGGTAGCCATCGGCTCACATGCATAGTCTTTCTATTTCCTGTCCGTGTTCCGGATGTAACGTAGGCGACTTATAGTTTGCCAGGCAATTGGCTTTCAATAATTTTTTTATTATTTGATTTCCGAATAAAGCAAACAAAAAAACTTGAGAGGTGTCAAGGGACACCCGGATGGAACGAAGTTCCTTTCGATTAATTTTATTTACAAAAAACCTGTATACACTCAACAAAAATAATCGTCGACACCACACTGTTCAATGCGAAATAGAAATGAAAATATCTGGCTTGCTTTCTATAAGAGAGAGAGAGAGAGAGAGAGAGAGAGAGAGAGAGAGAGAGAGAGACAGAGAGAGAGAGAGAGAGAGAGAGAGAGAGAGAGACAGACAGAGAAACATGCGACGCAGCACAGCTTACAATCAGTGCTGCCACCCCGCAGATGATGGAGCGCAGTATATAGCAGAAAAAAGCGCAGTAGATTCCAATATACCGCAGAAGATTTTACAATATACAAAAAAAAAAAAAACTCATAAAATATCATTTTATTTACTAATGGAAACAACTTCATCAACAAATAGAAAACTTAACAAAAAACCACTATTCTTATATTTGTTTTGATAGGGAAAAAAACTTAAACTAATTTAATAAAAAATCAAATATCATTTTATATAAAAAATAATATTAAATAATAAAAAAATATAATACGTACATTAATTACATTTTTAGTCGAAAATGAAATTATTTAAAGAAATAATAAAGGTGAATCTGAATGAGACCAACAATCTTCTTTTGACTCCGTTAGCTCTTTGGCTAAAAAAATATTTTGAAGAGTTGGAATACAGTGAAATCTCCCTTTACGGACACCTCCTTTAGGCGGACACTTCCCTTAGACGGACAAATTTTTTTGCACGGAAACTACTCTATATTAGTTTCATTGTTTACAGTTTCCTTTAGACGGACACTCTCTTGGACGGACGCGGACAGGAATTTCACGTATGAAAGACAAAATATTTTCTCTTAGACGTATACCAGAGCAGAATTGAACATGGCATCACGCTGATAACTTTGGCAGCGGTAATTTTTTTTAAATTGCAGTTTTCAGCGAGCATCAAATTATTTGAAAAATATGTACATACGTGCCTGTTGCGAGTCCAGAAACTATATTATGTGGGTGTTAATTTTGTGTAACTGTTGAGTGTGCATTTGATTTGAAGGATTGGCATATATGTGTTGGATCTTTTAATATTTTTACTCTCTCTTTCATGTTGTGGAATTGATCTTGTTTGGACGTAAAAAAGGGTTAATTTTTGGATTTTAGTTTATTTGCGCTCAGGCAGTTTAAAATTCTTTTAATAATTTTTACCTATGGAGATTTTATAGAAACATATTTTTAGGATGCCACCAAAAAAGAGAACTTTGTCTTCAAAGGGAAAGGTAGACGTAATTAGCTTTAGACAAAAATTTAAAAAAAAGCATACGGGAAAAAGCAACTGAATTTAAAATAAGAAAAACATAAGTTGCTGATATTCTGAAAAAAAAAGAATGAGCTTTTGAGTGAATGGCATTCAAACTACAATGCAACTCATCTCAAAAGACGATTTATTTCGTCAAGCTGCCTTGATAAAAATGTTTTCGAGTGGTTCAATGCATCTCGAAACAAAGGGTTTAAGATATCTGGAAGAGCAATTCGACATCAGGCAACAGAAGTTGCAACGCGCTTAGGAATCACAGATTTCAAACCATCAGCAAATTATATTCAAAATTTTGTGTTTTAGTTCGATTTCCCTTAAACGGACAACTCCCTTAGGCGGACAAAAACTTCTACACCATGGCTGTCCGCCCAAGGGAGATTTCACTGTACTTATAGTGTTTCTTATATCAGTTTTTATGAAAAACAATAAAAGTTAACGAAAATATGCGCTCCAAACACACAAGCTCTCTTAATTTCAGCGACCTATCGAGAAATGACAACTAGGGACATGGTTTGAGTATTGTGATTTTGTATATTTTTGTGTTAGATGTTTTTAGCCGACAGCGGCCAGCACAAGTCTATGTTATTTAAAATAGTCAGTGAATGCATTCAGAGTGAACGTGGTTTAGCATTTAAAAAAATTTTAAGGACGCGTTTAGGGCAAACTTTGAACAACGATAAACATTTTGAAAGAGGAGTAGATTCGTTTTGCTGTGCAGTAGATTTCCATTTAAGGCTAAGTGCAGTAGATCTACTGCTATAGGAGTAGGGTGGCAGCACTGCTTACAAAAGCTTACTATAGCAAAAAGTGTCGTGACAACTTTTCGTAAGAATTTTTTCCGTCTAGCCCCCTTTCACAACGCGCGATAAGGAACTTCGTTCCAAAAACCTTAGAAATAATTTTTTTGAAGATTCCATACCAGTTGACTTTGAATTACGAAAAATTTGATTGTGTGTGTAAAAAAAATTTAATTTTATTATAAATGACTTACCATTTATTGTTTGTGTAGCCCCAGGGTAAGAGTTTTGATTTTTAATCATTTTCTTAGAAAATCAGATAAATTTTTCATTAAGGTGACCCTCCAGATAGAAATAAGGACGGAGACACACCCCTCCCCCCCCCTGTCATACGATTTTATTATTCTTTTGACAAAACCTATATATCTGTCCTAAGCTTCTGTCGCATCTTATGCAAAACACCCTGTACATTTACATCGCGAAAGTGAGTTTTACTTACCATTCCGATTTTCAAACAAACAAAAGAAAATAAAAGCTAGCATCGCAAACTAGTGAACACACTTATAAAAATTAGAAATTTATACTTAACCAAGCACTTGTGTGCCTTGTTAAAAACATTGAAAATTGCAATTTTGTTTCTTTGAAGTTCCAGAAAAGTTTTTGTCTATAAATTAACGTGTTATATATTTAGTAAAAGTAAATAAAGGTCTTCAAGGCTTATTGTGAAACCGGACGATTTTGCTTTACTAGAAATTCATAAAATA
This sequence comes from Melanostoma scalare, assembly GCA_949752695.1. Classification (NCBI taxonomy): domain Eukaryota; kingdom Metazoa; phylum Arthropoda; class Insecta; order Diptera; family Syrphidae; genus Melanostoma; species Melanostoma scalare. The sequence goes on along the minus strand of OX456985.1, from coordinate 34,468,515 downwards.
AATAAAAGGAAAAACAAATTCTTGTCCACGAGTTAATTAAAATATCACAATTGCCAACATTTTCGACAAGAGTTGTCTCATTAGAATGAACGACGACGCTTAATGCACAAAGAACTGTCTGTTTGGGAAATCTCACACGATCGTATTTCAGCCAACTGTAATCCACATTCCACGGTCTGAGTGCACAATAACACACCCTCTCCGGTAATACAGCTAGTAGGGTAATAGCAATGCACATTCATTGCGCAAATTACTTCAAATTAAAAGTATAATCGTGACGTGCCTTCTCTGCACACCACCGTCAGAAAATCAAACAATAATAAAATAAACCAAAGAGATAGACAACACCGCAACGCCAAATGGAAACGGTGACATGCGACGCAAGCGAAACTTTCAGTTTCTTCTGCGCAACGAAATGGAACAATTTCCCGCTTTAATATTCCCCCTTAAACAACCTTCAGACTGCAAAACCTGATCGTTACAAATGTTAGATGACTTTTATTTTAATTTTTGCGATTCAATACCGTTGGAGTGTGGGCATGGGCTTGGTAGTATTAACAGCGCAGTGTTTGGGAGGGTGATGGTTGCAACTTGATTCAGTTTCAGTCGCCAATGGTCACAGGCCATATGAGTGTTTTTTTTTCTCAGTGGGTAGTGATGTCTTTCGCACTTTTAACTGTAGTTTTAATATCAAACAGGTTGAGATTACGAGCTTGAATGTTCAGTCAATGGTTCTTCTTGGTCTTCGTGGTTTTATATTTGAAAGCTTTTTTACTGTCTATCAATTATGACTGTTGAAAGATCAAGTATTGGGGCAGGTATTCGAAGCTTCTCTCATTTTTGTACTGCAGTACAGTATGGAATGTTTCCAAATAAAGAGACAACTATCATGTCTCAGATGCCTGTTTATTTTGTATTTTAATTACCTACCTTATATGACCGCAAAAATCGTTCACCTACTTAATTTCAAAAATTGTTGAGTTGAACTGAATTATGTCCCGATCTCAAGGTTCCGTTGTTTTAATTTTTAACTAGATTTTTAGTAATACACCAAGCTAATCAGAAAACAAAAGTCATAAGACGTCGGCTAAGCTTCTTCTCTTTAGGTGTTGCTTACAGCACCAAAATAAGAAAAACATATTTGAAGTTATTTTAATACGTTGTAAACAAGTTACACAATCACACTGAAAAACAGGATAAAATAGGAGTCCGAGTCAGCACAGTAAGCGTTTGAGAAGTAACAATCTACTGTACAGGGTAAAGACTATTCTCAAAATAGGAAAACCAAGGGTATATAGTATAGCCAGAGATTTCCAGTTTTGAAATAAGTATACTTGGAGTACGAGGTGTAAGTCCTCCAACTAGCCTCCCTCAGACTTTTGAGCATTTCTTTGTTCATTGAATTGGTAGTAATTGAGAACTGAGCTGTTGCTGCGAGTACTTGACTATTGAATGAATGGAGAGATATGGACACCCCTCGTAGAATGTGACCAAGAATCACATCCCATAGTACTTAATATGAATTCCACTTGTTTTGATGGGATCGTATGAAGCGTCTCAAATGGAGTACCATCTTTGTACAAACCCAAAAAAAATCGTTATTTTTCGTCTATCTCGCTTCGTTCTCGAGATATGGAGCTTTTTACATTTAGGTCACCCAGGAAAGTGAGATTTCAGGAATGTTTTGATGGGATCGTATGAAGCGTCTCGAATGGAGCCCCCCTCGTACAAACCCCAAAAAATCGTTATTTTTCGTCTATCTCGCTTCGTTCTCGAGATATGGAGCTTTTTACATTTTGGTCACCCAGGAAAGTGAGATTTCAGGAATGTTTTGATGGGATCGTATGAAGCGTCTCGAATGGAGCCCCCCTCGTACAAGCCCCAAAAAATCGTTATTTTTCGTCTATCTCGCTTCGTTCTCGAGATATGGAGCTTTTTACATTTTGGTCACCCAGGAAAGTGAGATTTCAGGAATGTTTTGATGGGATCGTATGAAGAGTCTCAAATGGAGTCCCCCCTTCGTACAACCCCCAAAAAATCGTTATTTTTCGTCTATCTAGCTTCGTTCTCGAGATATGGAGCTTTTTACATTTTGGTCACCAGGAAAATGAGATTTCAGGAATGTTTTGATGGGATCGTATTAAGCGTCTCAAATTGATTCCCCCCATCGAACAACCCCCAAAAAATCGTTATTTTTCGTCTATCTCGCTTCGTTCTCGAGATATGGAGCTTTTTACATTTTGGTCACCCAGGAAAGTGAGATGTCAGGAATGTTTTGATGGGATCGTATTAAGCGTCTCAACTTGAGTCCCCACTACGTACAACCCCCAAAAAATCGTTATTTTTCGTCTATCTCGCTTCGTTCTCGAGATATGGAGCTTTTTACATTTTGGTCACCAGGAAAGTGAGATTTCAGGAATGTTTTGATGGGATCGTATTAAGCGTCTCAAATTGATTCCCCCCATCGTACAACCCCCAAAAAATCGTTATTTTTCGTCTATCTCGCTTCGTTCTCGAGATATGGAGCTTTTTACATTTTGGTCACCCGGGAAAGTGAGATTTCAGGAATGTTTTGATGGGATCGTATTAAGCGTTTCAAATTGAGTCCCCCCATCGTACAACCCCCAAAAAATCGTTATTTTTCGTCTATCTCGCTTCGTTCTCGAGATATGGAGCTTTTTACATTTTGGTCACCCAGGAAAGTGAGATGTCAGGAATGTTTTGATGGGATCGTATTAAGCGTCTCAACTTGAGTCCCCACTACGTACAACCCCCAAAAAATCGTTATTTTTCGTCTATCTCGCTTCGTTCTCGAGATATGGAGCTTTTTACATTTTGGTCACCAGGAAAGTGAGATTTCAGGAATGTTTTGATGGGATCGTATTAAGCGTCTCAAATTGAGTCCCCCCGTCGTACAACCCCCAAAAAATCGTTATTTTTCGTCTATCTCGCTTCGTTCTCGAGATATGGAGCTTTTTACATTTTGGTCACCCAGGAAAGTGAGATTTCAGGAATGTTTTGATGGGATCGTATTAAGCGTTTCAAATTGAGTCCCCCCATCGTACAACCCCCAAAAAATCGTTATTTTTCGTCTATCTCGATATGGAGCTTTTTACATTTTGGTCACCAGGAAAGTGAGATTTCAGGAATGTTTTGATGGGATCGTATTAAGCGTCTCAATTTGAGTCCCCCCTTCGTACAACCCCCAAAAAATCGTTATTTTTCGTCTATCTCGCTTCGTTCTCGAGATATGAAGCTTTTTACATTTTGGTCACCCAGGAAAGTGAGATTTCAGGAATGTTTTGATGGGATCGTATTAAGCGTCTCAAATTGAATCCCCCCGTCGTACAACCCCCAAAAAATCGTTATTTTTCGTCTATCTCGCTTCGTTCTCGAGATATGGAGATTTTTACATTTTGGTCACCAGGAAAGTGAGATTTCAGGAATGTTTTGATGGGATCGTATTAAGCGTCTCAAATTGGATCGTATTAAGCGTCTCAAATTGAGTCCCCACTTCGTACAACCCCCAAAATATCGTTATTTTTCGTCTATCTCGCTTCGTTCTCGAGATATGGAGATTTTTACATTTTGGTCACCAGGAAAGTGAGATTTCAGGAATGTTTTGATGGGATCGTATTAAGCGTCTCAAATTGAGTCTCCCCGTCGTACAACCCCCAAAAAATCGTTATTTTTCGTTTATTTCGCTTCGTTCTCGAGATATGGAGCTTTTTACATTTTGGTCACCAGGAAAGTGAGATTTCAGGAATGTTTTGATGGGATCATATTAAGCGTCTCAAATTGAGTCCCCCCATCGTACAACCCCCAAAAAATCGTTATTTTTCGTCTATCTCGCTTCGTTCTCGAGATATGGAGCTTTTTACATTTTGGTCACCCGGGAAAGTGAGATTTCAGGAATGTTTTGATGGGATCGTATTAAGCGTCTCAAATTGAGTCCCCCATCGTACAACCCGCAAAAAATCGTTATTTTTCGTCTATCTCGCTTCGTTCTCGAGATATGAAGCTTTTTACATTTTGGTCACCAGGAAAGTGAGATTTCAGGAATGTTTTGATGGGATCGTATTAAGCGTCTCAAATTGAATCCCCCCTTCGTACAACCCCCAAAAAATCGTTATTTTTCGTCTATCTCGCTTCGTTCTCGAGATATGGAGATTTTTACATTTTGGTCACCAGGAAAGTGAGATTTCAGGAATGTTTTGATGGGATCGTATTAAGCGTCTCAAATTGAGTCCCCCCTTCGTACAACCCCCAAAAAATCGTTATTTTTCGTTTATTTCGCTTCGTTCTCGAGATATGGAGCTTTTTACATTTTGGTCACCCAGGAAAGTGAGATTTCAGGAATGTTTTGATGGGATCGTATTAAGCGTCTCAAATTGATTTCCCCCATCTTACAACCCCCAAAAAATCGTTATTTTTCGTCTATCTCGCTTCGTTCTCGAAATATGGAGCTTTTTACATTTTGGTCACCAGGAAAGTGAGATTTCAGGAATGTTTTGATGGGATTGTATTAAGCGTCTCAAATTGAGTCCCCCCATCGTACAACCCCCAAAAAATCGTTATTTTTCGTCTATCTCGCTTCGTTCTCGAGATATGGAGCTTTTTACATTTTGGTCACCAGGAAAGTGAGATTTCAGGAATGTTTTGATGGGATCGAATTAAGCGTCTCAAATTGATTTACCCCATCGTACAACCCCCAAAAAATCGTTATTTTTCGCCTATCTCGCTTCGTTCTCGAAATATGGAGCTTTTTACATTTTGGTCACCAGGAAAGTGAGATTTCAGGAATGTTTTGATGGGATCGTATTAAGCGTCTCAAATTGAGTCCCCCCATCGTACAACCCGCAAAAAATCGTTATTTTTCGTCTATCTCGCTTCGTTCTCGAGATATGGAGCTTTTTACATTTTGGTCACCCAGGAAAGTGAGATTTCAGGAATGTTTTGATGGGATCGTATTAAGCGTCTCAAATTGAGTCCCCCCATCGTACAAACCCCAAAAAATCGTTATTTTTCGTCTATCTCGCTTCGTTCTCGAGATATGGAGCTTTTTACATTTTGGTCACCCAGGAAAGTGAGATTTCAGGAATGTTTTGATGGGATCGTATTAAGCGTCTCAAATTGGGTCCCCCCTTCGTACAACCCCCAAAAAATCGTTATTTTTCGTCTATCTCGCTTCGTTCTCGAGATATGGAGCTTTTTACATTTTGGTCACCCGGGAAAGTGAGATTTCAGGAATGTTTTGATGGGATCGTATTAAGCGTCTCAAATTGAGTCCCCACTTCGTACAACCCCCAAAAAATCGTTATTTTTCGTCTATCTCGCTTCGTTCTCGAGATATGGAGCTTTTTACATTTTGGTCACCAGGAAGTGAGATTTCAGGAATGTTTTGATGGGATCGAATTAAGCGTCTCAAATTAATTTCCCCCATCGTACAACCCCCAAAAAATCGTTATTTTTCGTCTATCTCGCTTCGTTCTCGAGATATGGAGCTTTTTACATTTTGGTCACCAGGAAAGTGAGATTTCAGGAATGTTTTGATGGGATCGTATTAAGCGTCTCTAATTGAGTCCCCCCATCGTACAACCCGCAAAAAATCGTTATTTTTCGTCTATCTCGCTTCGTTCTCGAGATATGGAGATTTTTACATTTTGGTCACCAGGAAAGTGAGATTTCAGGAATGTTTTGATGGGATCGTATTAAGCGTCTCAATTTGAGTCCCCCCTTCGTACAACCCCCAAAAAATCGTTATTTTTCGTCTATCTCGCTTCGTTCTCGAGATATGGAGCTTTTTACATTTTGGTCACCCAGGAAAGTGAGATTTCAGGAATGTTTTGATGGGATCGTATTAAGCGTCTCAAATTGAGTCCCCCCATCGTACAACCCCCAAAAAATCGTTATTTTTCGTCTATCTCGCTTCGTTCTCGAGATATGGAGCTTTTTACATTTTGGTCACCCGGGAAAGTGAGATTTCAGGAATGTTTTGATGGGATCGTATTAAGCGTCTCAAATTGAGTCCCCACTTCGTACAACCCCCAAAAAATCGTTATTTTTCGTCTATCTCGCTTCGTTCTCGAGATATGGAGCTTTTTACATTTTGGTCACCAGGAAGTGAGATTTCAGGAATGTTTTGATGGGATCGAATTAAGCGTCTCAAATTAATTTCCCCCATCGTCAAAGAAAGTGAGATTTCAGGAATGTTTTGATGGGATCGTATTAAGCGTCTCAATTTGAGTCCCCCCTTCGTACAACCCCCAAAAAATCGTTATTTTTCGTCTATCTCGCTTCGTTCTCGAGATATGAAGCTTTTTACATTTTGGTCACCCAGGAAAGTGAGATTTCAGGAATGTTTTGATGGGATCGTATTAAGCGTCTCAAATTGAATCCCCCCGTCGTACAACCCCCAAAAAATCGTTATTTTTCGTCTATCTCGCTTCGTTCTCGAGATATGGAGATTTTTACATTTTGGTCACCAGGAAAGTGAGATTTCAGGAATGTTTTGATGGGATCGTATTAAGCGTCTCAAATTGGATCGTATTAAGCGTCTCAAATTGAGTCCCCACTTCGTACAACCCCCAAAATATCGTTATTTTTCGTCTATCTCGCTTCGTTCTCGAGATATGGAGATTTTTACATTTTGGTCACCAGGAAAGTGAGATTTCAGGAATGTTTTGATGGGATCGTATTAAGCGTCTCAAATTGAGTCTCCCCGTCGTACAACCCCCAAAAAATCGTTATTTTTCGTTTATTTCGCTTCGTTCTCGAGATATGGAGCTTTTTACATTTTGGTCACCAGGAAAGTGAGATTTCAGGAATGTTTTGATGGGATCATATTAAGCGTCTCAAATTGAGTCCCCCCATCGTACAACCCCCAAAAAATCGTTATTTTTCGTCTATCTCGCTTCGTTCTCGAGATATGGAGCTTTTTACATTTTGGTCACCCGGGAAAGTGAGATTTCAGGAATGTTTTGATGGGATCGTATTAAGCGTCTCAAATTGAGTCCCCCATCGTACAACCCGCAAAAAATCGTTATTTTTCGTCTATCTCGCTTCGTTCTCGAGATATGAAGCTTTTTACATTTTGGTCACCAGGAAAGTGAGATTTCAGGAATGTTTTGATGGGATCGTATTAAGCGTCTCAAATTGAATCCCCCCTTCGTACAACCCCCAAAAAATCGTTATTTTTCGTCTATCTCGCTTCGTTCTCGAGATATGGAGATTTTTACATTTTGGTCACCAGGAAAGTGAGATTTCAGGAATGTTTTGATGGGATCGTATTAAGCGTCTCAAATTGAGTCCCCCCTTCGTACAACCCCCAAAAAATCGTTATTTTTCGTTTATTTCGCTTCGTTCTCGAGATATGGAGCTTTTTACATTTTGGTCACCCAGGAAAGTGAGATTTCAGTAATGTTTTGATGGGATCGTATTAAGCGTCTCAAATTGATTTCCCCCATCTTACAACCCCCAAAAAATCGTTATTTTTCGTCTATCTCGCTTCGTTCTCGAAATATGGAGCTTTTTACATTTTGGTCACCAGGAAAGTGAGATTTCAGGAATGTTTTGATGGGATTGTATTAAGCGTCTCAAATTGAGTCCCCCCATCGTACAACCCCCAAAAAATCGTTATTTTTCGTCTATCTCGCTTCGTTCTCGAGATATGGAGCTTTTTACATTTTGGTCACCAGGAAAGTGAGATTTCAGGAATGTTTTGATGGGATCGAATTAAGCGTCTCAAATTGATTTACCCCATCGTACAACCCCCAAAAAATCGTTATTTTTCGCCTATCTCGCTTCGTTCTCGAAATATGGAGCTTTTTACATTTTGGTCACCAGGAAAGTGAGATTTCAGGAATGTTTTGATGGGATCGTATTAAGCGTCTCAAATTGAGTCCCCCCATTGTACAACCCGCAAAAAATCGTTATTTTTCGTCTATCTCGCTTCGTTCTCGAGATATGGAGCTTTTTACATTTTGGTCACCCAGGAAAGTGAGATTTCAGGAATGTTTTGATGGGATCGTATTAAGCGTCTCAAATTGAGTCCCCCCATCGTACAACCCCCAAAAAATCGTTATTTTTCGTCTATCTCGCTTCGTTCTCGAGATATGGAGCTTTTTACATTTTGGTCACCCAGGAAAGTGAGATTTCAGGAATGTTTTGATGGGATCGTATTAAGCGTCTCAAATTGGGTCCCCCCTTCGTACAACCCCCAAAAAATCGTTATTTTTCGTCTATCTCGCTTCGTTCTCGAGATATGGAGCTTTTTACATTTTGGTCACCCGGGAAAGTGAGATTTCAGGAATGTTTTGATGGGATCGTATTAAGCGTCTCAAATTGAGTCCCCACTTCGTACAACCCCCAAAAAATCGTTATTTTTCGTCTATCTCGCTTCGTTCTCGAGATATGGAGCTTTTTACATTTTGGTCACCAGGAAGTGAGATTTCAGGAATGTTTTGATGGGATCGAATTAAGCGTCTCAAATTAATTTCCCCCATCGTACAACCCCCAAAAAATCGTTATTTTTCGTCTATCTCGCTTCGTTCTCGAGATATGGAGCTTTTTACATTTTGGTCACCAGGAAAGTGAGATTTCAGGAATGTTTTGATGGGATCGTATTAAGCGTCTCTAATTGAGTCCCCCCATCGTACAACCCGCAAAAAATCGTTATTTTTCGTCTATCTCGCTTCGTTCTCGAGATATGGAGATTTTTACATTTTGGTCACCAGGAAAGTGAGATTTCAGGAATGTTTTGATGGGATCGTATTAAGCGTCTCAATTTGAGTCCCCCCTTCGTACAACCCCCAAAAAATCGTTATTTTTCGTCTATCTCGCTTCGTTCTCGAGATATGGAGCTTTTTACATTTTGGTCACCCAGGAAAGTGAGATTTCAGGAATGTTTTGATGGGATCGTATTAAGCGTCTCAAATTGAGTCCCCCCATCGTACAACCCCCAAAAAATCGTTATTTTTCGTCTATCTCGCTTCGTTCTCGAGATATGGAGCTTTTTACATTTTGGTCACCAGGAAGTGAGATTTCAGGAATGTTTTGATGGGATCGTATTAAGCGTCTCAAATTGAGTCCCCCCATCGTACAACCCCCAAAAAATCGTTATTTTTCGTCTATCTCGCTTCGTTCTCGAGATATGGAGCTTTTTACATTTTGGTCACCAGGAAAGTGAGATTTCAGGAATGTTTTGATTTGATCGTATTAAGCGTCTCTAATTGAGTCCCCCCATCGTACAACCCCCAAAAAATCGTTATTTTTCGTCTATCTCGCTTCGTTCTCGAGATATGGAGCTTTTTACATTTTGGTCACCAGGAAAGTGAGATTTCAGGAATGTTTTGATGGGATCGTATTAAGCGTCTCAATTTGAGTCCCCCCTTCGTACAACCCCCAAAAAATCGTTATTTTTCGTCTATCTCGCTTCGTTCTCGAGATATGGAGCTTTTTACATTTTGGTCACCCAGGAAAGTGAGATTTCAGGAATGTTTTGATGGGATCGTATTAAGCGTCTCAAATTGAGTCCCTCCATCGTACAACCCCCAAAAAATCGTTATTTTTCGTCTATCTCGCTTCGTTCTCGAGATATGGAGCTTTTTACATTTTGGTCACCAGGAAAGTGAGATTTCAGGAATGTTTTGATTTGATCGTATTAAGCGTCTCTAATTGAGTCCCCCCATCGTACAACCCCCAAAAAATCGTTATTTTTCGTCTATCTCGCTTCGTTCTCGAGATATGGAGCTTTTTACATTTTGGTCACCAGGAAAGTGAGATTTCAGGAATGTTTTGATGGGATCGTATTAAGCGTCTCAAATTGAGTCCTCCCGTCGTACAACACCCAAAAAATCGTTATTTTTCGTCTATTTCGCTTCGTTCTCGAGATATGGAGCTTTTTACATTTTGGTCACCCAGGAAAGTGAGATTTCAGGAATGTTTTGATTTGATCGTATTAAGCGTCTCTAATTGAGTCCCCCATCGTACAACCCCCAAAAAATCGTTATTTTTCGTCTATCTCGCTTCGTTCTCGAGATATGGAGCTTTTTACATTTTGGTCACCAGGAAAGTGAGATTTCAGGAATGTTTTGATTTGATCGTATTAAGCGTCTCTAATTGAGTCCCCCATCGTACAACCCCCAAAAAATCGTTATTTTTCGTCTATCTCGCTTCGTTCTCGAGATATGGAGCTTTTTACATTTTGGTCACCAGGAAAGTGAGATTTCAGGAATGTTTTGATTTGATCGTATTAAGCGTCTCTAATTGAGTCCCCCATCGTACAACCCCCAAAAAATCGTTATTTTTCGTCTATCTCGCTTCGTTCTCGAGATATGGAGCTTTTTACATTTTGGTCACCAGGAAAGTGAGATTTCAGGAATGTTTTGATTTGATCGTATTAAGCGTCTCAAATTGAGTCCCCCCATCGTACAACCCCAAAAAAATCGTTATTTTTCGTCTATCTCGCTTCGTTCTCGAGATATGGAGCTTTTTACATTTTGGTCACCAGGAAAGTGAGATTTCAGGAATGTTTTGATGGGATCGTATTAAGCGTCTCAAACTGAGTCCCCCCGTCGTACAACCCCCAAAAAATCGTTATTTTTCGTCTATTTCGCTTCGTTCTCGAGATATGGAGCTTTTTACATTTTGGTCACCCAGGAAAGTGAGATTTCAGGAATGTTTTGATGGGATCGTATTAAGCGTCTCAAATTGGGTCCCCCCTTCGTACAACCCCCAAAAAATCGTTATTTTTCGTCTATCTCACTTCGTTCTCGAGAAATGGAGCTTTTTACATTTTGGTCACCAGGAAAGTGAGATTTCAGGAATGTTTTGATGGGATCGTATTAAGCGTCTCAAATTGAGTCCCCCCGTCGTACAACACCCAAAAAATCGTTATTTTTCGTCTATTTCGCTTCGTTCTCGAGATATGGAGCTTTTTACATTTTGGTCACCCAGGAAAGTGAGATTTCAGGAATGTTTTGATGGGATCGTATTAAGCGTCTCAAATTGGGTCCCCCCTTCGTACAACCCCCAAAAAATCGTTATTTTTCGTCTATCTCACTTCGTTCTCGAGAAATGGAGCTTTTTACATTTTGGTCACCAGGAAAGTGAGATTTCAGGAATGTTTTGATGGGATCGTATTAAGCGTCTCAAATTGAGTCCCCCCGTCGTACAAAACCCAAAAAATCGTTATTTTTCGTCTATTTCGCTTCGTTCTCGAGATATGGAGCTTTTTACATTTTGGTCACCCAGGAAAGTGAGATTTCAGGAATGTTTTGATGGGATCGTATTAAGCGTCTCTAATTGAGTCCCCACTACGTACAACCCCCAAAAAATCGTTATTTTTCGTCTATCTCGCTTCGTTCTCGAGATATGGAGCTTTTTACATTTTGGTCACCAGGAAAGTGAGATTTCAGGAATGTTTTGATTTGATCGTATTAAGCGTCTCAAATTGAGTCCCCCCATCGTACAACCCCCAAAAAATCGTTATTTTTCGTCTATCTCGCTTCGTTCTCGAGATATGGAGCTTTTTACATTTTGGTCACCAGGAAAGTGAGATTTCAAGAATGTTTTAATGGGATCGTATTAAGCGTCTCAAATTGAGTCCCCCCGTCGTACAACCCCCAAAAAATCGTTATTTTTCGTCTATTTCGCTTCGTTCTCGAGATATGGAGCTTTTGGTCACCCAGGAAAGTGAGATTTCAGGAATGTTTTGATGGGATCGTATTAAGCGTCTCAAATTGATTTCCCCCATCGTACAACCCCCAAAAAATCGTTATTTTTCGTCTATCTCGCTTCGTTCTCGAGATATGGAGCTTTTTACATTTTGGTCACCAGGAAAGTGAGATTTCAGGAATGTTTTGATGGGATCGTATTAAGCGTCTCAAATTGAGTCCCCACTACGTACAACCCCCAAAAAATCGTTATTTTTCGTCTATCTCGCTTCGTTCTCGAGATATGGAGCTTTTTACATTTTGGTCACCAGGAAAGTGAGATTTCAGGAATGTTTTGATGGGATCGTATTAAGCGTCTCAAATTGATTTCCCCCATCGTACAACCCCCAAAAAATCGTTATTTTTCGTCTATCTCGCTTCGTTCTCGAGATATGGAGCTTTTTACATTTTGGTCACCAGGAAGTGAGATTTCAGGAATGTTTTGATGGGATCGTATTAAGCGTCTCAAATTGAGTCCCCACTACGTACAACCCCCAAAAAATCGTTATTTTTCGTCTATCTCGCTTCGTTCTCGAGATATGGAGCTTTTTACATTTTGGTCACCCAGGAAAGTGAGATTTCAGGAATGTTTTGATGGGATCGTATTAAGCATCTCATATTGAGTCCCCCATCGTACAACCCCCAAAAAATCGTTATTTTTCGTCTATCTCGCTTCGTTCTCGAGATATGGAGCTTTTTACATTTTGGTCACCCAGGAAAGTGAGATTTCAGGAATGTTTTGATGGGATCGTATTAAGCGTCTCAAATTGGGTCCCCCCTTCGTACAACCCCCAAAAAATCGTTATTTTTCGTCTATCTCGCTTCGTTCTCAAGATATGGAGCTTTTTACATTTTGGTCACCAGGAAGTGAGATTTCAGGAATGTTTTGATGGGATCGTATTAAGCGTCTCTAATTGAGTCCCCCCGTCGTAAAACCCCCAAAAAATCGTTATTTTTCGTCTATCTCGCTTCGTTCTCGAGATATGGAGCTTTTTACATTTTGGTCACCAGGAAAGTGAGATTTCAGGAATGTTTTGATGGGATCGTATTAAGCGTATCAGATTGAGTCCCCCCATCGTACAACCCCCAAAAAATCGTTATTTTTCGTCTATCTCGCTTCGTTCTCGAGATATGGAGCTTTTTACATTTTGGTCACCCAGGAAAGTGAGATTTCAGGAATGTTTTGATGGGATCGTATTAAGCGTCTCAAATTGGGTCCCCCCTTCGTACAACCCCCAAAAAATCGTTATTTTTCGTCTATCTCGCTTCGTTCTCAAGATATGGAGCTTTTTACATTTTGGTCACCAGGAAGTGAGATTTCAGGAATGTTTTGATGGGATCGTATTAAGCGTCTCTAATTGGGTCCCCCCCGTCGCACAACTCCCAAAAAATCGTTATTTTTCGTCTATTTCGCTTCGTTCTCGAGATATGGAGCTTTTTACATTTTGGTCACCCAGGAAAGTGAGATTTCAGGAATGTTTTGATGGGATCGTATTAAGCGTCTCAAATTGGGTCCCCCCTTCGTACAACCCCCAAAAAATCGTTATTTTTCGTCTATCTCGCTTCGTTCTCGAGATATGGAGCTTTTTACATTTTGGTCACCAGGAAGTGAGATTTCAGGAATGTTTTGATGGGATCGTATTAAGCGTCTCAAATTGAGTCCCCACTACGTACAACCCCCAAAAAATCGTTATTTTTCGTCTATCTCGCTTCGTTCTCGAGATATGGAGCTTTTTACATTTTGGTCACCAGGAAAGTGAGATTTCAGGAATGTTTTGATGGGATCGTATTAAGCGTCTCAAACTGAGTCCCCCCGTCGTACAATCCCAAAAAAATCGTTATTTTTCGTCTATTTCGCTTCGTTCTCGAGATATGGAGCTTTTTACATTTTGGTCACCCAGGAAAGTGAGATTTCAGGAATGTTTTGATGGGATCGTATTAAGCGTCTCAAATTGGGTCCCCCCCTTCGTACAACCCCCAAAAAATCGTTATTTTTCGTCTATCTCACTTCGTTCTCGAGAAATGGAGCTTTTTACATTTTGGTCACCAGGAAAGTGAGATTTCAGGAATGTTTTGATGGGATCGTATTAAGCGTCTCAAATTGAGTCCCCCCGTCGTACAACACCCACAAAAAATCGTTATTTTTCGTCTATTTCGCTTCGTTCTCGAGATATGGAGCTTTTTACATTTTGGTCACCCAGGAAAGTGAGATTTCAGGAATGTTTTGATGGGATCGTATTAAGCGTCTCAAATTGGGTCCCCCCTTCGTACAACCCCCAAAAAATCGTTATTTTTCGTCTATCTCACTTCGTTCTCGAGAAATGGAGCTTTTTACATTTTGGTCACCAGGAAAGTGAGATTTCAGGAATGTTTTGATGGGATCGTATTAAGCGTCTCAAATTGAGTCCCCCCGTCGTACAAAACCCAAAAAATCGTTATTTTTCGTCTATTTCGCTTCGTTCTCGAGATATGGAGCTTTTTACATTTTGGTCACCCAGGAAAGTGAGATTTCAGGAATGTTTTGATGGGATCGTATTAAGCGTCTCTAATTGAGTCCCCACTACGTACAACCCCCAAAAAATCGTTATTTTTCGTCTATCTCGCTTCGTTCTCGAGATATGGAGCTTTTTACATTTTGGTCACCAGGAAAGTGAGATTTCAGGAATGTTTTGATTTGATCGTATTAAGCGTCTCAAATTGAGTCCCCCCATCGTACAACCCCCAAAAAATCGTTATTTTTCGTCTATCTCGCTTCGTTCTCGAGATATGGAGCTTTTTACATTTTGGTCACCAGGAAAGTGAGATTTCAAGAATGTTTTAATGGGATCGTATTAAGCGTCTCAAATTGAGTCCCCCCGTCGTACAACCCCCAAAAAATCGTTATTTTTCGTCTATTTCGCTTCGTTCTCGAGATATGGAGCTTTTGGTCACCCAGGAAAGTGAGATTTCAGGAATGTTTTGATGGGATCGTATTAAGCGTCTCAAATTGATTTCCCCCATCGTACAACCCCCAAAAAATCGTTATTTTTCGTCTATCTCGCTTCGTTCTCGAGATATGGAGCTTTTTACATTTTGGTCACCAGGAAAGTGAGATTTCAGGAATGTTTTGATGGGATCGTATTAAGCGTCTCAAATTGAGTCCCCACTACGTACAACCCCCAAAAAATCGTTATTTTTCGTCTATCTCGCTTCGTTCTCGAGATATGGAGCTTTTTACATTTTGGTCACCAGGAAAGTGAGATTTCAGGAATGTTTTGATGGGATCGTATTAAGCGTCTCAAATTGATTTCCCCCCAACCCCCAAAAAATCGTTATTTTTCGTCTATCTCGCTTCGTTCTCGAGATATGGAGCTTTTTACATTTTGGTCACCAGGAAGTGAGATTTCAGGAATGTTTTGATGGGATCGTATTAAGCGTCTCAAATTGAGTCCCCACTACGTACAACCCCCAAAAAAATCGTTATTTTTCGTCTATCTCGCTTCGTTCTCGAGATATGGAGCTTTTTACATTTTGGTCACCCAGGAAAGTGAGATTTCAGGAATGTTTTGATGGGATCGTATTAAGC